>LPNX010026160.1:997192-1010977 GCA_001517045.1 Pseudotsuga menziesii | reverse complement strand
GATGGTCACATAGAATATTAGTAGCATAGGAAGCTACTTGTCACTCCGGTACAGAATGTTTTCAGTGCATAGAGCACAGAAGACAAAGGGAGTATGATGCTTCGCCTCAGAGAGAGTGACTACAGAAGATCTAAGGTTCGACATGGTACGATAGGATGGGAAAATTACTGATGACTCTAGGCTTTACTGAGATTAAAGAGGATTCCAACCTTTACTTCAAGGTTGAAGACAGAAGACCAGTGATGCTCCTGTTATGTGTCGATGCACTATTGTTCTAGGCATGGAGGTGTGGCAGAGTACAGATGGGATCTTCCTTGGACAAGGGAAGTATGCAGTAGAGATCCTGAAGAGGTTCAGGATGATGGACTGCATGACCACACCCATGGCATCGAACATGAAGCTATTGAGTGATGCTTCATCAGAGACGGTTGATGCTACGATGTATCATCAAATGATTGGGTCATTGATGTACCTGACGAACATGAGACCAGACATTTGCTTTACTGTGAAGACCTTGAGCCAGTACTTGAAATATCTGAGAAGTGTTCACTTGATTGCTGCAAAGCATATTCTGAGGTACCTGAAGGGTACAATTGATTATGGGCTCAAGTACGATGCGAATCAGAAGATTAACCTGGAAGGTTATGTTGATTCTGATTGGGCAGGCAGTGCCATCAACAGGAAGAGTACTTCTGGATGTTGCTTCAATATGGGATCAGGTGTGATCTCTTGGTTTAGCAGGAAGCAATCCTGTGAGGCACTGAGTACAGCTGAAGCAGAGTATGTCGCAGCTTGTTCAGCTAGTTGTGAGGTAGTATGGCTGCGGAAGCTACTGTCGGATATAGTTGATCTCCCGTTGGATGCTACTTGTATACATTGTGACAACCAGAGTTGCATAAAGTTGTCAAAGAATTCAGTGTTCCATGACAAGTCGAAGCATATTGAGATCAAGTATCACTATATCATGGATATGGTGCAGAGAGGAGCAGTGAAGCTCCTGTATGTTGCGACGGAGGAACAGATAGCTGATGTATTGACGAAGCCATTGGCTAGGCTGAAGTTCGAGTACTTCAGAGAGAGACTTGGTGTTCTCCAGATCGAGGCTTCCTCCCAGAGACAGTGATGAGACCCATAGCCATTCTGACATGGTGAGAGGATTGGTTCCTTCCATGGTCAGATGTAAGGGCTGAGCCATTCCGTCATGGTGAGAGGATTGGTTCCTTCCATGATTGATATGAGTGCTGAGATCCATAGCCATTCTGATGAGCAAGTCAGATGTAAGGGATGAGCCATTCTGTCATGGTGAGAGGGTTGCTCCCTTCCATGTCAGATATAAGTGCTGGCCATTCTGTCGAGCAGGACAGATGTAAGAGCAATTGCCATTCTAGGAATGGAGGCACCTGGTCAGTTACCAGGATCACTCAGTGTAAAAACTGAGTAGCCATTCTGATGTGATAGAGGGATTTGTTCCCACTTGATCAGATGTAAGGGCTGAACCATTCTGTTCATGGCTAAAGGATTAAGTTCCTTCCATGTCAGATGTGAGTGTTGGCCATTCCGACGAGCAGGTCAGATGTAAGGGCAACTGCCATTCTCTAGGAGAATGGAGGCGCCTGGTCAGTTGCCAGGTAGCTTAGTCGAGGAGGACTGGGGGTCATTCTGATATGATTGTTGGGATGTGTTCCCCTCATGATCAGATATGAGTGCATGCCCTTCCATCATTGTGAGCAGGATGTGTTCCCGCCTAGATGGATGTAAGTGCTGAGCCTTGTCACAGATGATAGTAGGTGTGTCCTATCATGCTGATGAATGTAAGTGTTGTGCCTTGTCACAGATGATAGTAGGTGTGTCCTATCATGCTGGTGACTATAAGTGCTATGCCATTTCACAGATGATAGTAGGTGTGTCCTATCATGCTGGTGACTGTAAGTGCAGTGCCTTTTCATAGATGGTAGTAGGTGTGTCCTACCATGCTGGTGATTGTAAGTGCAGAGCCTTTTCACAGATGGTAGTAGGTGTGTCCTACCATTCTGGTGATTATAAGTGCTGAGCCTTTCCACAGATGGTATTAGGTGTGTCCTACCATGCTAGTGGATGTGAGCGCTGTGCCTTTCCACAGATGATAGTAGGTGTGTCCTATCATGCTGGTGGTTGTAAGTGCTGATCCATTTCACAGATGATAGTAGGTGTGTCCTATCATGCTGGTGGTTGTAAGTGCTGATCCATTTCACAGATGATAGTAGGTGTGTCCTATCATGCTGGTGAATGTGAGTGCTGGGCCTTTCTGATGGGATTGTAGTTTACTACATGATCAGATGTGAGTGCTGGGCATGCCTTTCTGACGAGCAAGTCAGATGTAAGTGCTAGGTGAAGACCTACATGAGGGTAGGCCTACAACCAGCATGAAAAAGGGCTGGCTCTGTAGAACTTCCTATGACGAGAAGAATCATGAGATAGCACCAGTGTTGATCCAGATCGAGTGGTGATCCAGATCCAGTAATGATGATCCAGCAGTGATGATCCAGATCGAGTGATGATCCAGATCCAGTCCAGTGATGTTGATCCATATCGAGAGATGATCCAGATCCAGTGATGATGTTCTATGTTGATCCAGATCGAGAGATGATCCAGATCCAGTGATGATGTTCGATGATGATCCAGATCGAGAGATGATCTAGATCCGATGATGACTTGAAGACGAAGATGACTTGAAGATGAAGATGACTTGAAGACGAAGATGACTTGAAGATGAAGATGACTTGAAGACGAATATGACTTGAAGACGAGATGATCCAGTTGATACAGAGAAGAAGACCAGTGCTAAAAATTGTGTCGAAAGAATACCTTCCTAGTTAAGAGGGAGTGTTGATGTATATGTAACTTCAGAATGTATTCTTCTATGTATCTTATGTATTGTAACCCGATGTTTATTCTGGGATGTTTCTATTATGTATTTGAGTCATGTTATCATGCCCCGATGTTCCGATCGGGAAGATTAATAATGTAAAACAAGTCATATCAAGTCATTAGGTAAGTCCCCACAGTTTCGGGGAACTTGAGTTATTATACACTAATTAAGGTGTAGGCCCGAGTAGTAATTATTAGGTTGAGCCTATGTGTGAAAAGGCAATTCAAGTGAACGGATGAATATAAATAGAGAGTGAGAGTATCTCTATTTATCACTTGTGAAATACATCACTTGCTCTCCCAAGTGTGGTGCACTACTGAAGAAGGAAATTTTGGGACTAGACAGAAGACAGAAGACTACTGCTATTTTGGGAGATCTCTTACTGTTTTGGTGCTGATTCTATCTTAGAGGAAGTTGTGGGGTTTTCTCCTTTATGGTTTCCCCAAGGTTTTCTCCTTTATGGTTTCCCCGAGGAAAATCTCTTTGTGTCTCTTGTCTCTTGTGATGTGCTTATGTTTTATTGATGTGCTTGTTATTCTCTCAGTGAAAAGATCCTAAGATCATAATGCTAGCTTAATGTGATGAAAAACTAACATCATTATGATGCAGCAACCACCTGGAACTTCACCATCCCTAGGTGATTTCATAAGGCGATAAGTAATACCAACACAATCAAATTTTCCATCATGTGGTCTTATAAGGAACTCGTACCATCCGAAATGACAAACAACAACCTTTAACATCGATGATATACAAGAAACAAATTTTTTAGACCACTGTTTTTTCAAGAAACAATGAAACCAAATTAACAACATATGGGAATTTGATAACCATATTGCAATCCTGCATATTAATATCCTTAGATCTATAGATCCTTCGGGCATGCTTCACTTAATTTGGGATCAAACATGTTGAATGAATCTCTCCATTATTAACTGAACTACCATCTACTCTGCTATAGAAGTAACTGAAAATGAAATAAATGTTGTTTCTAGAATTAGTCACTCTTTAAAACCATGCAATAATAATTTAATGCAACGAAAAGTAGGAAAACCCTCCTATACCTTTCGAAACTGTAAAGAGGCAGTAAAATTGAAGGCTCACCTTGTCCCTTTTGAGTAAATAACCAAGAAATGTTTCAAATTATGATACTTGTTGCTGATTCTTGTTGCTAATTCTTCCCAGCTGCATGAAAATAAACCCGAGGCAACTTTGACAGTGGAAGAACTGTTGTTGGGGTCATGCCCATAATGTGTAAGTCTAGAGGGATGCAAAGGAAACTTAATCTTAGACACTCGGCATGTATAATTCATAAATAATATAGGAAACTTGCAGGAAAATCAACTATCTGGTTCACACCATAGAATAATACATTCCAGTAAACAATGGGAAGAGAAAAAAGACAAGATAAGTATATTACTGTCCAACAAATAACCAAAAAGGTAGGTCAAAGCAACTGAAAAAAGTACAATCAGCAATTACTCCTGCAGATGTGCTGAGGGTTACAACAAAAGCATGAAGCAAGCTAAACTAACTGATAAATGAGTTAGCCATGAAAGAGCATGATCAAGTCATGCTGGAGGAAAGAAAAGACGCATGTTCTATGTATAACAGTGAAGCCCTAATTAGCATCATAGGCTGGAATACAAAAGAATAAAAAGAATTCTATGTTATCTAGAAATCAACCCTTTCTGACATATAAATTGATTTGGATCCTGAAGACAGCCTAGAAGATATGTATGTTATAGCATGTCACATGCCAGTTTATATAGCAAGTTCACTCAGTGAGATTATATTTCCTTGCAGTCATAATTGAGAGTCACTCTAACCTACCTAATCATGGCAGAATAAACAACTTATCCACAACAAATAGTGTATAGGCTATTAAAAAGGAATGATGTACTTCAACATTAGATGACCATATACATACATTAGATGGTATTTCATGTGTACATGTTTAAAAATGATAAGCATTCTGTAAACCCCACAAGAATTGTGTCTAGACAGGGCAGTTGAGACGAGTGACATCCTCCTCACATAGGATCAATTCCCACAGTGACATCTTGAGCTCTTGATGCTGAAGAATACAGTTTACCCTGGGTAACATATTTGAAACAAGGGAAAGTTGGAACTTCCTGTTGGGTCAATGGTTTCCCAAGGATATGTATTTCATAGTTTTTAAAAACATATATATTGAGTTCCTACAAAAGTCTACTAAGCTTGCAACAAATAACAACCTCTTAAAAGAAATAAGAGGCAATACAGATATTCTTCGTTCTTATGATTCAAAGGAAAGGTTGACAAGACTCTTATACGTAAAGCAAATATGGAAAGCATTCTGAATATTGTGAATAGATAGAAATTATATAATTGTTGAATTACTTTCTAGTCAACAATTACATTAATAGTCAATTAACCAATCACTTACAAATTCCTATCCAAGCATTATAAAAAACTTAACTTGGATGATTTTTTTTACAAAATAAGCAATCTGCAATTGACAATGTAATCTCATCGATGTGAAATTATGCTGATATAATTTTGGGTTATGTTGGGTCTCTTTTTTAAACCTAAAGAAGAAATCTGTCCTTTTGGCAGGATGAAAATAAAACATTTTATTATCTTTCAATGAAATCATGCAAGAAAACTAAACCTTTAGAAAATGCACACAAGTCACCTAAAGTATCAGATAAGGATATTAAACACACCTCAAGGCTAAAAGGAATATAAAGTTCACATAGAATGAATAAAATATTAAACACTCTTTCAATGTGTCAATATCACTATGAACCGTATCAATCTTTTCATTTGTCGTCTCATGTGCTGCAAAGGCAAGGCCTTCTTAGATGGGAGGGTATTACTTATAAATTATACTTAGTAAGCTAGTAACCACTCTGGTGAAGAACATGTGTTTCCTCCTTTGAACTCACAATTTAAATATGAAGAGGGTTAGTAGGGTATGTACACCTTCATAGGCTAAGCAATGAAATCATTACGAAAAGGAAGTCCCTCTCCCCACAAACAAGGGAGTCTCATACATCAAATTTGGTGTTTCACTATATCATGACCTTAAATTAGATTATTATTATTAGTATTAGAATCATGTAAATTAGCATAGTTTTGTCTCTTAGGATGTATATCTATGACAATGTTCTTCACTACATATCATAAAAGCTTAACGCTTTTACTCGTTAGACCCTATAGCACACTATAACCATTTCAAAGTGAGTCACAAAGGGGATTGTGGTACTAAGAGGTATTAGAGCCAATGCTCAACAACATTTGGGATATGTGAAGGTAATCCACCTCCAATAAATAACTACTAATCAAGCATCTCATTCTCAAGTCCATGTTTTAAAAATCCATCAACTCAAACTCGACCTCGGTAGCTTCGTCAAACCTATAGCTTTGTCAAACCTATAAATATTCCAAAATGGTTCAAACCAATGCAGGTGCAATAAGTCGAAACCTTCATTTGGATATGTACTTTCAGAGGTTTTCTGTGAGCAGAACCGAATGTAGTTTTGGGGGATTATGTATCCGTCCTCTAACCTAATTCAGACAAGTCCATTTGATTCATATTAACATGTTGTACCACAACCAAATTTTAATAATAATTATAACCATTTCAATCCAAAACAAAATGTCAACGATGAATCACTGATATTTGCAACGGATTCTCTGTTGACCTCACCAATGGACAGAAGCTTGCGTTGGTAGAGAACTTGCATTATGGGCCCAAGGGACAAGGATTTCAATAGCTCATGTGCCCTTACTAAAGGAGAAGGGTGCCGGCCAAACTGTAAGGAATGTGTAAATACTTCTCTTATAACAACACTTAAAACAAATTAATTGCTTATGTTATTCGCGACTTGTGATAAGCTTAATAATCAGAATCCAGTATGAAAAATAAATGAAGGAATAATGAAATATTTTATACTGATATTACTAGAGATGTTCTAGAGCAAATTGCTAGCATTGTGACGAGAAATTCCTTATAGTCATTGCTTTGTTAATAGTAAATCATATATCACACTAGCCTTGGTTCTCACATTGTTCATAGCTAGGTGTAACATCCATCAGCTCCAAACAACATCAAAAAGCTATTCTTTTGGAATGACATAGAAGAATGCCCATTGCCTATACATACAATCCCATTAATATTTAACAGTTGGACTGACTGACCTTCTCAACTTACTATTGAAAGGAAAAATATCCATAAATGAATAATAGAATATACTGAACGATATGAACTATAACTAGCTTAATTAAATGACATATGGACTAATTGGAATCCTTTATATTTGTTAAGTTCCATAATACCCATTTGCTTCTACTACATAATAACCGTACTGTATATCCTATCCATATAAAAAATTGTTACTTACGGGAGAAGCTGGACTGGCAGCTGAATAAGTATATTTGCTAAAATTCTTATGTTTTAGATTTGTTCGCCCTTTTGTGCTCCCTTTTGTATCAACAGCTAACTCTGCAGATAGCCTTCCTATTTTATGTTGCAAATCAAAGCCAGAATCTCCCATTACCTTTTCCTTTGTATTCTTCTTAGAATCAACCTGCTTCAACTCCAACCGATATAAAGAACATGCATCACATTTATTCATTTCATACTCATAAATATGCCATTCGAACTGATTTGATGGTTGAGGATCCATGTAATATGATCTCTTAAGTCCACCAAGTTCCTTCATGACTTGCTTTCTTGATTCATGCCATCCATGACCATTATAATCTAGCAATGATCGGTTCTTTCTGTTTCCACTCTCAGAATCCCTTCATGGCTTGTCAAAAAAGAGCCACTCTCTAATAACTTCCCCTTGAAGAACAAACAAGTCAAAGAGCTCTGCAAAAATAAGACAAATACCAGACAATGAAGAAACTATAATACCTTATGTATCCAATCAAAGAACCCTTATCAACAAATTTAGTTTCTCTAAAAACAATAAGCTCCTTTGAGACTTTAAAAAATCATGTTATCCATGACTTTAAAAGTTCTTTTTCTTTGTCTTTTTCCATAAATGTGTAAGTACATGCAATAGGTATGCTTACTGTAATATGTTAATACCATACTAGGTGCATTCCAAGGTGATTTCGTTTTTGTGACACCTTCACATTCAAGAATCCCAAAAGCTTTTCCCACAATTTTAGCACCAAGGGTAGCAAAGAGAAGTCCATCCTTCAAGTTAATCCCTCTAGGTAGTAAAATAGGTCCCATGCCTAGTGGGCCTTCATTCAAAGCCACAATTCCATGAAAATTACTACAATAGTCTTGGCACCATTCTGATCCTTGAGCATGCCTAGGACAATCCTAAAGGGCACATTTGGGGCCTAAGAAAGCCTCGGGAGGAGGAGAAATTCCTGGGCATGGACCTTGAAATTTAGGTATATGCTCTTCCTCAACCTCAGGGTCTAAAGAGAGGCATAGATTATGATCAAAATCTCAATTCATCTGGGTCACTGCTTCCAAGCCCACATCAGTAGTTTGCAGTAATGATTTTGTATGAATGTTTTCATACCTACTAGTCCCATCAGTGGTTTGTGCTTATGCATTAGCATGGTCCACATAGAAGTCCTAAAGACAACCAAAATGTACAATTTGTCAGAATGATCTCAAATTATTGCCAACAACTGTACAGTAAGATGATGAAGAATCATTTGGAAACACCTTTCTCATTTCATTGGGTGGAATCACCTCCTAAAAACTAGATGGATTAGTAGCTTCAAGGGTATTTTCATTAAGTTGAAGCTTAGAGCTGTATGGTACTGCAAGAACACTGGTAGCATCATCTTCCTCTTCATGAGGTTGCAACAAACACCACATATCTCAAGACAAATCTGACGAATATAGGATTGCTTCCTGTATAACAAGCTCAAACAATAAGAATAATTAACTATTTAATAAACAACTTATTATATCCATATGTTGATATGTTAACTCTTGTTACTCGTTGCAAATATTAGACTTTAGCATTATACATAGAATAACGATTGAAGAGCTCAACAGAACAAATAAATGATACAAGGAAAACATAATGGCACCTTCATCTGATAACCATGAACCTAGGAAGCTCATAAACCTTTACTTCAATAGGATACAAAGTTACTTCAAAGAATTATCTACAATGTATTGAACCTTATGTTGTTCTTACTGAATGAAAATAAATAAGAATAAACAGAGTTTGGAAAAGAGGTTAGAAAGTGACCAGCATTGATGTAGTGGGTGATGCCTCATGTAGCTCAACTTTCCATTCCCACAGCAATTGATGAACCTACTCCTCCAAAACTAGAGCATCATTGACTCGGCTCTCTTTCCTGGTCTGTTGCAGGTCAGTGAACATTCACTGCAAGTTATCAACCGTGTTTTTGGCCTTAGTCTTAAATAACTGATGAGTTGTTGATTTTGACATGCTCTTTGAACTTTTTCCCATCATCTAAAACTTATCAATTCTAGTGCAATCTAACTAATGTATGATGCACCATCCTCAAAATATTCTTACTGAATCACTACTAGCATTAGACATTGTTCCTTCTGCAAGGTGTTTTATAATCGACTTGACATCATGCAAAATCTCAAAGATTTGTCTCAACAAGTTTCTTAACAAAATATCTAGTGGAAATGAACTCTGATCCTAGTGAATTGACTGGTCTAATGACCGTGCAACCTTTGCCAATATTGTTAATAGAACAAATTCATCTCTTTTGATCTTGGTCTATCTTAAGGGAAATTTCCTATAAAAGGAACAATCTTTGAAAAAATCTACACAGGCTATCCGCGATGTCTGACACCAATTCTGTTCCTCTGCTAAAATGACTGATGGATGACCATTTTCTCAAAAAAAACCAACCCATATGCCTCACCACTTGATGCAAACTCTGCTACCCAGTAACTCCTCCAATATTCTACTTCATTAAATCATATATAAAATTTGCAAAATGTTTGACTAATCTTTAGTCTGAATTATCAACTATTCAATAGGTTACTCAAATCAATTGGTGCCTGGATCCCGTATTGTTCATTTCAAAACATTAAGCCCTTTTTTTTGAATGACCATAATCTTTCACAAAGATCAAAGTTATTAATAGATGAAGGAACAATAGCTCAAGTCGTATTCATAACCCCAATAACCCAGCATAAGCACTATCAGGAAGATCTTCAAAAGCCACTGCTAATATAAATGTAATCTCTAGAAGATCTTCAAAATCCACTGCTAATATAAATGTAATCTTCAGAAGATATTCAAAAACCTATGCCAATATACTCTTTAATTTTTGTAATCTCATTACCAGTTTCCAATCCAAGACTCGACAAGTGATTCAAACTGCTGTGAGACTCAAAATAAAAACAAAAAATTATGCTACGGCCAACTCTGTATCAGTTAGTCGCAGCAGAAACCCATCAAACACCAAATCCTACTCAAAACATTAATTTGTTATGCCAAACCCCAAAACACTCAGTTTGGGTTCATTAGTAACGACTGTTTGAGGCCTTGATTATGCAAATCAAAAGTAAGGTTCGAATCTGAGGCACTTCCAACACAAACTAAAACGCTGAGCTTATTTAAACCCCAAAACCTAGGTCAAGTAAAAAATAAGACTTGAAAATAAATAAGAAGAACCTTATATTAAGTTCGTTTTGCTCCATTTTCCAAGCCATTTTCTGCGCAAAAATTCAATGATTCCTTTCTCCAGCAATCCAAGAAGAAATTCAGGCAGATAAAGGGAAAGATGCCTTCAAATAATGAAAAATTGAACAAGGGATCTCATACAAAATGCCTCGGACTTCTGGTAAAAAATAGGCTCTTGAGAATGGTTTTTTGTCTATACATTGGTCAAATGACAAAAGGTCTCAAAAAGTAAAAAGAAATGAGAAAACCACTAAAATATATAATTCTTTCTATTACCATTTTCAATACTTTATGATATTATTAAGTAGAATGGTACAAGGATCAAGTTCCAATTTTGGATGATTTTCCACATCTCAAGTATCAATGGTTGTCCAATATATGACAAACAAAGTTAAACTCTGTCAGGTACCTAAACATAAATATTTGTGAAAGTAAGTGTACAAGGCCATTTAAAGTGTAAGGATTAATCTTTTGTAAATAAATTTAATAAACATTAATAGAGCAACAAAATCTCTTAACTACTGGACTATTTTCTCCTTTTACTATTAGATTTTTTCTCCCCGTAAGTGCTGGAAATGAAATGGTAAAAATAAAAATAAATTATTATAATATGAATTGGAAAAAAAATAAAAAATAAAATGATATAATATTTTTATGAAGTTAATAGAATTTTTAGTAGTTTTATGTATCAAGAACTTAGTTATTAGTTAATATTATTTTGAATGGGCTTATGTACCAAGAACTTTCTTGAAAAGGGAAAAGGAGACCTGAATAAAAAAAATTGAATCAAGATAAGGGCTTAAGTCATATTGTTCCATTGAACATGATAAGCAAGATAAAAGCTTTATTGTCAGCTAATAATTTTATTAAAATTAGGATAAACAAGAGAAAACTAGAAAAATGGGGTAGTGTATTTGATACAAATAGGACATTAAAGTAGAGATAAAAGCTTTATTGTCAGTTAATAATTTTATTAAAATTAGGATAAACCAAGAGAAAGCTAGAAAAAGTAGTTTATTTATAGAAGTTTTACAACATGTGTTTTATTGTTTGTATTGGTTATTAAATTAAAATTATTAAAAAATAAATATTATAATTTGATTTTGAGTTTATAGGAAAAAAAATATTAAAGACCAAATTTTAAATAAAATATTTATTATAAATTGTTATTTCAATAAATATAATTATTAAATTTCAACTTACATATTTTTATTACATCATTAGAAAGATATAAACAAACTATTAATATTGTGGAAATTGAACCCAGTGATAGATTAATTTTACTCACAACAATTATCAATTGATCATGCAAAATTACTCACAAAAGAGATTGAATATGGAGCTGAACACTAAACTGTATTAACTCAGTGTACAATAGCCAACCCTGTAACATAATAGGTTGTTGTATTAAATAATTACATCAGGGATTCGAATGCATGAGGATAAATTCGAATCTAGCATAAAGCATGCTTACTAAAATTAAGCAAATCCCCCATAGGTGTAAAAAGTTGATCCCAAATCTATCATGGAGCTCACGAATTGGCAAAAAGGATTAGGAAAGCTGAAGAGTGATGGAATGACAACTCATACATGATTTTCCAAGGAGAAAAGAGTGGAGGATGTAGAGGACAAAAAACTAGTTCACCTCACCTAGTCAAACTTTCCCAATTGCCTTAAAACATTGAAAAAGCAGGCAATAAAGCAGAAAAAAGCAGAAGGGTGCCTAGGAGACCAGGAATAAAGTAGAATTAATTCCTTGAGGTTTCCCATGCGCTACATGAGTCAAATAAGGCAAGTTTGACCACTATGGATAGGTAAATGACAACTTGCATAAGGTGGGACATGTGATATAGGCAAATAAGACAAAAATAATTAAATTAATGTCTAAGGTAGTAAACTATGGGTTGATTATTCTAACACCCCCCCTTAAGCCTGACTTATGAGTAATATATCAGAAAATTATAGGGCCTAGCAACAAGGCTTAGTCACCCTTTTACATACTGCATGTCCATACAACCAAGGAAAGAGGCAAAAACCACATGGGAAAATCCTCCCTTAAACATGGACTGTAAAACAAAATTTTGAGATCTTGTCTTCACTCATGCTTCACATCATGATCAACAATCCCCAGCAGTGATTTGAGATTGTTGAATGTCTTCTCACAAAATGATTTGGTGAAGATATCAGATACTTGTTCTGAAGATGAACATAAGAGTAGGTGAATGGTGCCATCATGCACAAGCTCTCTGATGTAGTGCATATGTATCTCATTGTGTTTGGTTCTCTGCTTCTGAACTGGATCTTTGCAGATTCGAATGGTACTCTGGTTATCATAGTAGATGGTAGTTGAGTACTCTGATTCGAAGCCACACTCTCCAAGTAATCCCTACAACCATAAACATTGAGTTGCTGCATTAACAACTCCTCTGTACTCTGCTTCTGTAGATGAGAGTGCAATGGGACTTTGTTTCTTGCTTGACCAGCTGATTGGCCCTTCTGCAAGCATGAACACATATCCTAATGTGGACTTTCTGTCTATGCTATCACCTGCCCAATCACTGTCAGTAAACCCAATCAAATCAAGATCAGATTTAGCTTTATAGAAGATCCCATGTGTCCTTGTTCCCTGAACAAAGTTAAGGATCATTTTGGCTGCTTTCCAATGGATCTCATGAGGCTGATCCATGTATCTAGAAGCCACACTTACTGCATAAGAAATATTAGGTCTAGTATGTGTAAGATACAACAAACATCCAATCAATTGCCTATATAGTGTATTGTTTACCATAGGTGAAGAATCAACTTCTTCCAGCTTCACTCCTGAAAGGAAAGGAGTTTTGCTTGCTTTGCAATCCTTCATTCTGAATTTGTTCAGCAAATCCAAGGCATACTTGGACTGGTGCACCTTGATTCCAGCTTTGGTTTGAGCAATCTCAAGCCCCAAGAATTGGCTTAAGAGCCCCAAATCTGTCATGGAGAAGGATTGGTTCATTGCACCCTTCAAGGAAGCAATCTCATCCTTTGAGCTTCCTGTAATGAGAAGGTCATCAACATATAACACAATGATCATTAATGAACCATTAATTAACTTTAAATAGACATTTGGATCTGATTTGCACCGAACAAAATTCAGTGATAGAAAGAAGCTATTGATCTTGGCATACCAAGCCCTGGGGGCTTGCTTTAGCCCATACAATGACTTTCTCAACCTGCACACAAGAGAAGGATTAATAG
>LPNX010026160.1:744855-997023 GCA_001517045.1 Pseudotsuga menziesii | reverse complement strand
CCCATTGCTTTGAGGCTGCAATGGCTAAGGCTAGCCTGATGGAATCCATCTTTGCCACTAGTGCAAAGGTCTCATTGTAATCTATGCCATGAACCTGTGAGTAGCCCTTGGCTACCAATCTAGCCTTGTACTTCATAGGTGAACCATCAGCAGCAAATTTGGTCTTGTAGACCCACTTACACTGAACTAACTTCCTCCCTGGGGGAAGATCCACTAGCTCCCATGTGTTGCTCTTCTGGAGTGAGCTGAACTCTTCCTTCATGGATGTTTTCCATCTTGGATCTCCTGCTGCTTCTTCATAAGTCTGAGGCTCAGATTCCACCATCAAATAGCATTTTTCAGCAAACATAGGATCCTTCATGCACAGACCACTCTCAAATTGAGATCTAGTCCTCCTTGGGTCATTGGGATCCCCAGCTAGCTCTCCTACTACATGTAGTGTCTTGGATACCCATTTTGGCCTTGTAGGGCTGTTAGGGTCTGCAACAAACTCATCACTATCAGACATATCAGAATCAGCATGTTCAACAAACTCTTCACTTACTTTCAGAGGTTCAGGTGGTGAAGAGGCTTCTCCAACTTCCACTGCTGCAAGGGGTTCTTCTTCAAACTGAACACACCTTTCAATGAAGGCTTTGTTTGTGCTCAAATTAATCAGCTTGCACCTTTTTGAATCTTCAGAGTACCCAACAAATAGACACTCTTGGCTTTGGGGCTGCAAATCCTTCCTCTTTTCTGTTGGAATTCTAGCCCAAGTCCTTGAGCCAAAAATCCTGAAATGGGTCACATCTGGCTTGTGCCCACTCCATGCTTTGAAAGGAGTCATACCATCAAGCTGTTTATGAGGCACCCTATTCTAGATATAGGCTGCACAGTTTATAGCTTCGGCCCAGTACTTTGGTGGCAAAATTTTGGCCTCCATCATGCATGTTGCCATCTCCTTCAGTGATCTGTTCTTCCTCTCAGCAACACCATTCTGCTGTGGTGTGTAAGGGATAGAATGCTGCATCTGAATACCTGCATCTGCACAATAATTAATAAACGCAGACTTGACATACTCACCACCATTGTCAGATCTGAGTACCTTGAGTTTCCTCCCAAACTGGTTTTCAACCAAAGCCTTAAAGACTTTGAAGAGGCCAAAAACTTCAGACTTGTGTTTCAGGAAGTAAACCCAGCAATACCTAGAAAAGTCATCTATGAAATTCAATGCATATTTGGCCTGACTCATGGACATATGAGGGAATGGGCCAGCAACATCACTGTGGATCAGCTCGAGGGGTGCAGAGGTTCTCTCATGACTAGCTCTCTCAAATTTATGCTCTGGGTGTTTTCCTAGGATACAACCTTGGTAGACTCCTTTGGAAAATTTTATCTTGGGCAACCCTATGACCATCTCTTTTTCACTAAGATCAGAAAGATGTAATTTAGGTGGCCAAATCTTTCATGCCAAAGTTTGCTAGCCTCATTAGCATGAATCGGAAGAGCAGAGGGGTTTGAGTAGGGTAGGAAGTGTGAGAACATGTATACCTTTTGAGCATGATTTGCAACTCCTTTTGCAATGATTCTACCACTTGAGATATCTGTGATCTCAACTTCATCAGGGGAGAATATGACTTTCTTTGGAGACCTAGTGTGAGTCATCTGGTACACTGATAGAAGGTTGGAGGCGAGACCAGGCACATACAACACATTGCTGAACTGACCATGATTAAGATCTATCCTCCCTTTTCCTAAACTTTCAGTGAGAGAGTCATCTCCCAATACTATAGGTGGACCTTTTGACATGTCAAGTGAGGAGAATGCCTCCTTGGTCGAAACCATGTGTCTTGAAGCTCCAGAATTGATGATGAAACTAGGTGAGCTTGATGTGCCAGCAACTAGAGCATGAACTCTCTCTCTGTCTTTTGAACTTAATCCTCCTTTCCTCTTCTTTGAACTGTCTGAAAGGGAGATTCCATTCTTCTCCAGGAGTTGGGTCAGCATGTCTATCTGCTTTTTCATACAAGAGCTTTCAGTGTGATTGCCCTTATTGCAGTATGCGCACTTGCTCATTTCTCCTTTGTTTTTCTTCTTCTGCTAGTTCTTCTTGGAACCTTGTGGCTCCTCTGGAGACTTGTTCTTGTCTCTCTTTTGCTCAGGTGGCTTTTTAGCTTTCTTTTTGCTTTTTGAATCCACCTTCGAATCTCCAGCAACCAGAGCTTGGTCTTTGGATGGTTTGATGGTGCCCATCATCACCAGCTTGTCCTGTTCTTGTGTGAGAGATTCCATGAAATCTACAAGGCTAGGAATCTTCCAGGTTCGAGCTGTCAGTTTTGTGGCATAGAAGGTCGAAACAAACACTGAATAGTCAGGGCCAAGCTTCGAGAGAATGGCCAAGGCCAGCTGATCATCCTTATTTTCGATCCCACACCGTTTCAACTGCAAAACAAGTGCTTTGAACTTGGAGAAATAGAGTTGCAGTGATTCAAAGCTATTTGGACTCAGGGAGATCAGTTCATTCTCGATTTGATCTCCCCTCATCTCATCTGTCTTTCCAAAAAGATCAGCAAGCTTCTCCCATACTTCCTTCAATGATGTCAATCCATCAAGATGGAAAAGGAGGTCTCTGGAAATACTCAGACACAGGAGACCATAGGCCTCATCCCTCCTGTTGTGCCATTTTATCTTCTCTGCAGCTGCATTGGGCTCTGCTTCTGTTGCCATAGTCACCCTGTAGAGGCCTTTCACTCTCAACAGTATCTCCATCTCTGCTTTCTATTCAAATAAATTGAATGAAGTCAAGATAGTTTTCTGAGATTGATCCATAGCTTATAAATCTTCTCCCGGCTGTCAGTAGAAGGCTCCGAGTCACTGATGCCAAACCTACAAAACAATTTTGAAGGAGAGAAATCGATCTACAATGGATCTGATACCATGTGGAAATTGAACCCAGTGATAGATTAATTTTACTCACAACAATTATCAATTGATCTTGCAAAATCACTCACAAAAGAGACTGAATATGGAGCTGAACACTAAACTGTATTAACTCAGTGTACAATAGCCAACCCTGTAACATAATAGGTTGATGTATTAAATAATTACATCAGGGATTCGAATGCATGATGAGCAATTTGAATCTAGCATAAAGCAGGCTTACTAAAATTAAGCAAATCCCCCATAGGTGTAAAATGTTGATCCCAAATCTGTCATGGAGCTCACAAATTGGCAAAAAGGCTTAGGCAAGCTAAAGAATGATGGAATGACAACTCATACATGCTTTTCCAAGGAGAAAAGAGTGGAATATGTAGAGTACAAAAAACTAGTTCACCTCACCTAGTAAAAATTTCCCAATTGCCTTAAAACACTGAAAAAGCAGGCAATAAAGCAGAAAAAAACAGAAGGGCGCCTAGGAGACCAGGAATAAAGTAGAATTGATTCCTTGAGGTTTCCCATGCACTACATGAGTCAAATAAGGCAAGTTTGACCACTATGGATAGGTAAATGACAACTTGCACAAGGTGGAACACATGATCTAGGCAAATAAGACCAAAATAATTAAATTAATGTCTAAGGTAGTAAACTATGGGTTGCTTATTCTAACAAATATAAATTATTTCTTAATTACAAATTTTATGAAAGTTCAAATAAAAGGCTAATTTTTCCATTTAAGTGCATGACAATGTGAGGTAGGTGAAGGATTAGGGTTTAGGGAGGAACCCGCCCTTTCCTTGTTATTTTTAGCTTTTGTAAGATTAAAAAGTGATATTTTTTTTGTAGAGAATGTGACCTTTGAGAACCCAAAAGAACCAAAAATTACCCATTTGGGGTCAACTCCCCGATAAGTGGGAAGAGCCAGGTACTTCACAGAAGAACATGGTTCATTTGGGTTCTTCATGAAAACACATTTGTAGATGGGATTACTAAGGAAATTGTTTGATATATTAAAGGAAACACTTGTTAAATGTGATTTGTTACAATAATTAGTTGTCTCGATCTTGATTGCAAAGAGTCCCTAAATCTGGAATGTTATCAACCTAAACCATTTCCAATCACCCGCTATGTAAAACCCATCTGATTTTCAATGAAATGAAAAGTAAGGTTTTAGTGAAACCCAAAAAGTTATCACCCCCCATTAAAACTTTCCTCTTGAGACAAAAATATAAAAAAAAAAATTAAATGAAAAAGAAAAAAAATTGGGTAGAATAGAAACCTAATTAAATTATTGTTTTAAAAAATTGTTTCAAACCCATTCTTAGTTTAGTAGTGTATCAAGCATTTTTTATCATGATATTTAAATTAATGTCAATAGCCAAGTTTTGACACATGAGGGGGTCTAAAATTTACTAAATTCTAACACGACAAATGGATTCAGAGACCCCCTTTGAATCCACATGTCATGTTAGAATTTAGTAAATTGTACAAATTCATTATCAAAACTATAATTTTCCATTGCTAGAGTGACACAACTAAAAATAACCAAATAATGACCAAATGTTATGTGGTCATTTTTAGTCTAGATATCCTGTGACCAAATTTGGTCATTTATCTTGGTCTTTTTCAATTTAGTTTTTTCACGTGACCAAAATTGGTCATTTATCTTAGTCTGTTTTAGTTAGCTCAATTAAATTTATTAATTTTGGTCATTTATTCCTTGAAAAACAATCTGATCACTAATCTCTCATTTTCCACTAGTGCTTATAATAAACAGAGATTTTTTGGGCCCCATTTTAAACATAAATTTATTTCAAGCATAAGTATGAATGATTCTACTCACATTTCTTATTTTCCATTTTAGGTATATTGGTATAGAATGGTTATGTGAGCATAATATCTCCTAGTTATTCAGGATTGATTTCAGCATCCAGAGAGTTTAGAATGTGTAAAGAGAGTTGGGGATCTCTCTGAAATTTATTGGAAGCAGTCCAGTGTTAATGAGATGACTGAAATGACGGGTCACCTAATGAAATACCCAGTAATGGTAAAAGCAAATGGAGGAGTGAAACCTCTACCTGAATATGAAACCTTCCCTGATATTGGGGAAATGTCCTCAGGACACTTGGCACACCTATTTTTGTCCATGAAAACCTAACTATGTGAATTCGTTTTCTTGAAGTGAGATACATTATTGGAGTTATTTTGGTAACCATCAACGGTGAAAATTTGGAGTGCACCAAATTTCTTTTTCTCCATTCTCCACACTCATCTCCATATACATATATGTTGTTTCTTGTATGATATCCTTGAAGGACGTTAGATTTGGGATATCCTAGAGTTTGAACAAATTGTTCGCTACTTGTTAGGTCAACTTCCATGGTAAATTTGATATGAGGAGTAAGCATCCACAAGTGTTACTCTCCCCCCTTTCTTAAGGCGACTATTTATGATCAAGCTTATCCTTAATATGTGTAAACAACTCACACTCCCAAATGTGCTTCACAGTTTGAGTGATAGACAAGATCAGTGTTCAGTTCTGCTTCAAGCCTGTGATCATTGGTGTTCTGTATTGTTTGGAGATTGTTCTTTTCTAGTTCGTACACCATCTCTAGGATATGGCAATGTTTGTGGATTCCCATTATTCATTTTATAGATCATGTGTATGAATTTTTTAATAGAAGGTTAGCTAATTTTTTGCTTTTTGTTCTATGTGGTGGGATTAAGTACACCATCAGATCTTAGCCAAGCCAAGGGTGCTCTGTTGATGAAAGATTCCCAATCTCTAGATCCCATAGATTATTATGATTTCAAGTTAGCATTAGTAGCATTACGGAAGCGGTTGTGATGTCTATTATATATAGTATATTACCTTTCACCTTTTGCTTTGCTGAAACCCTTTAGAGTGGCTCAGGCCAGCAAATTCAACCACAGTTATTCAAAGTCATCAAAATAATATACTTAAAAATTAGAGTTCCTGCAATTGGTTGGCTACATATGTTTGTGAGAAACTGTAGAAGAAATCAAATTAAGTACGACATTGCAATCTATGATTGTATGTATGATGTCGCACAATTTCAATTAATTATTAAAATTGTTACAGTGAAGATCAGCCATATTCTGATTTTCAAACGGAGAAGTTCGGTTAGGAGTCTACCTACAGAGGCACTTAACTTCTTGCAACCTTCTCGCTTTCTCTTAAATGGTGGGCACTGGCTGTTTGATAATTGCAATTGTGATTTGGTCCTCTGCAAGATCCAACTCCCGCTCTGCTCATTACCACTTATATTCAAAGGTTTTGTTGTATATTTCTCGTGTAAGGATTCTTCATGCAGTTGCATGCAACTTATCTGCTCTAAAATGGAGAATGGTGGCACTAAGAAGCATCCTAATTCAAGTGAAGTTCTCAGAGGAGCAACGGATAACAGCACTCTAATGAAAACCAGTGGCAATAATCTGCATGGATTTCTTCCCATGTATTCGGGAAATGGCGATGCAAGTTAGGCCGAGAACTCTAATAGACAGAGATTACGTTTTCCGTGTTTTGCAGCCGCTGTTTGAGGCCACAATTCTCCGTAACTTACACTAAATCGCGGGGGGCGCTTAAGCAGAATTCTACCTCCCTTAGTGGTCTTTCATCCAAAACAATGTGTGGTCTGGTGGGCAGGCAGAATGGTGCTCTCTGCTGCTCTGGACATTGGGTGACGCCGGAGAGACAGGTTACATTAAATGGCTGCCCGATAATTTCAAAAATTTCTTTGAGGGACTTACGTTTTTTAATTCGGTTGACGAGAAGGGTACCAATGCCCAGCTGGCGTATCCAACATGAACCTCGTACATGTTGGATAAGCTCGGCCAGCAGGGAGAGCGGAAGCATGGCGGAGGGCGCAGGGAGCTAGTGAATCATTGTGTTTTAATATGGCGTGGTTTTGGGTGAAATTTTTTCCAATACGATACATATAAAATGTAATATGTTTTAGATAAATTGTTCTCCTACGCTTCTGTATTTTTAATTAATTTGATTGTGTCATGATATTGGTTTTCGAGCTTCTAGTACCGGCAGCTGTGATAATAGATTTGGTCTTCTTAACTTTTTATGTGAATATGAACAGAAATATAAAATTCACTTGTATGCGCAGCGGTTATCGCGAAGCTCTTCAAATTTCCAGCAAGCTTTTCAAATATTTCGCATGAAGGCATTGTGTTTGAGCAATGAGAGGGAAGAAATCGTACCTCTCTGAAAATTCCAGTCCTAGTTCCAGTTAGAAGTTTTAAAGCAGCAGGCAAAGGCAGTGGAGGAACTGCAGAAGAAGCAAGGAAAGAGGAGGGATTAAGTTGGCTCAACCATTAGGGGGAGGAATCTCCTTAATTAAATCCTATGCCTACCTCTTTCTTTTTTAGTATCAAGATTTCCACTTGACACAACGGGATTGCTAGTAGCAGCTCCATGATTGATCGATAGTAGCAGTTCGAGATGGTGGAGTTTTGTCCCATACTACAAAGAATGGATTACATTTAGTTTCATGCAACCAAATCTTCAAAACTACTTTGCAATCACAACCTATGTACAAGAATCGTTCCAGTATTAGACATAAATGAAACAAATTGTTTTCCCCATGGTATCGACTCTTCAGTAATATTCAAAGGGAAAAGTAGTCCATTAAATTGTGTGTGTGCTAGCTATGATTATGTCATGGAAGTATCTGTTAGGCTTGAAAATCCTTGAAAAGCTTCTCACTGATAGCCACACGACCGAAGATCTATGTGTTGCCAGCAGACATATTCTGGTGAAAATATGATAGAAAGAAGAGGCAACGAACATGGCGGGTGACGATTATCCAAATAATAGTTTAAATATGAGTGACTAGTAATGTATTATATTCAGGCCTTGCTGCCGTTGAGAGGACGCCAAGCTTGTTTATGGGTGGATGCTGTGATTCCCGGTGTGGTTGGCCCTTTCAAATAAAAAGGATAAATGCCTGTAATTGCGTGGTCACACTCTCGACAAGAAATACTGCAAGAATTCACAGCCTGATTACATGCTTTTGCATTTTACGAGTTGAATTCCGAATGTTAAGTTAGACGAAGTGTGAATACTTGTTGGACAGTTTTTGATGCGGTATTAATGTTGTTCTTGCTACAACGCATATGGAAGCATTGATCATGGTTCAATGGTTCAAGCACAACTTGCACACAAAGTCTAAAGCTCTAGGCTCCACCTCCAAATTGTTTAAATATTAGTTACTCGTTGATCCTCTTATCATGCTTATCTTGTTAGCAGACTTGGTTGAAGTCTGTAGCTTGTCATGCTCTACTCAGTCTCTATACTATATAAAGAAGATGAAGTTTGTTAATCTGTAGCAGATATTGAAAAGAGAATTGAATATTGGAGAAGAAGGAAAAACTATGTGGAGAGTTCAAGAGCTCAAGCTCTATGTGATTTTGAAAAGTGATGAGAGTCGTGTAAAAGGTGAAAACATCCTTGTAAATTTTCAAGTTTGTATTTAGGGCAATAGTTATTTGCTATGTCGATACAAGTTATATAAAACAATAGTTTATGGTTGAATACATGTTTATTTTAAGTTCAACCAAAACTGGTCATGTCTAGTAAACCTGTCTAGTAAGTCCATCGAAGTAAAACCTGTGGAAGTTGATAAGTTGGTAAAGGTAAAACGAACAAGTAAGAATTGTCGAGGTAAAAGGAGTTGGGAAATATTTTACCTGATGAGTAAAAAAGAGTTTTATGACTAAGCCTTAACTCAAGTTTTTAGGAGTCTCAGATTTGTTAAACCTTGTCTTAAAAAAGGGAAAAGTAATTTTTTAAGAGAAAAAAAATATGGCTTCCTCTTCCTGTTCACACATGTCAAGTTTGCAAACTCTTATCTTAACCTGAAATAATTATGAATATTGATTTCTAAGAATTAAGGCTTTGTTTAGAGGAAAAGATGTGTGGTAGATAATCCAAAGTGGGTATGCAGAACCACGCAGCATATAATAATCTCACGAAAGATGCCCCGAGGGAACAAATGAAGAAAGATAGAAAGGCTTTGATATACATACACCAAGCCATGCATGAAAGCATACTCCCAGGAGTAGCAACAACAATTACCGCCAAGCAGACATGGGACACACTGGAAACCGCCTATCAAGGTTTGGACAACATAAAGATTTCCAAGTTGCAGATTCTTAGAAGAGATTTTGAATCTCTATCAATGAAAGACGCATAGTCAGTAGACTCATTCTTCACTAGAGTTGTTGGTCTGATAAATCAACTGAAATTTCATGGAGATAATATAACAGAAAGAAGTGTTGTTGAAAAAGTTCTTAGAAGCCTTCCCCATAAATTTGAATCCTTAGTCATGACCTTGGAAGAAAACAAAGACATGTTGGTGTTTACCATTGATGAGTTGCAATCCTCGCCCATAAATCATGAAAACAAAATCAATAGATCAAATACATCATTTTAAGTGCATTTGCAGTACAGTCATCCATAAGTCGTGGTAGATGTAGGAGGAGATTTAATCCAAGAGGCAGAGGAAGAAGCCTTTACGAAGGACGCAACAACAATCCCACGAATGTCACTGGTAGAGAACAAAATTAGAACCAAAGTCATCCAAGTGGTTACATGTTTGATAAATAAAAATTTCAATGTCATTATTGTAAGAAATTTGGTCATTATGCATATGATTGCAGGAAGAAAGAGTATGACCAAGGAAGGAAAATCCAAAACCAGTTGACTAACACCAACACTTTGTCGAACACAATGTTGTTGGCATGTGAATCCCCACTTAAATGCAATGATGTCCAAGAAAGTTCACATGTCATGTATTTAGATTCAGGTTGTAGTAATCATATGACTGGTAATTCAAGTTTGTTTTCTAGTGTAGATAAATGAGTTCAAAGTGATGTCACACTTGGAAATAATGTCCAGGACGCTATTTCGGGAAAAGGTACTATTGGTATTCCGACCAAGTAGGGGGAGTGAAAAAACATGCCTAATGTTTATCACGTCAAAGGAATGAAACATAATTCGTTGAGCATTGGACAACTGATACAGAAAATTTACAGAGTCTACATAGAAGATAATCATTGTGTGATTAAAGACAAGTGTCCAAGCAACCAGTTGATAACAAAAGTGCTAATGACAAGCAATCGGTTATTTCCATTGAGGATAATTCTAGATATGAAAGGAAAGACAAATACAAGAGTTGCATTCAAGGTAAAAAGCGAGGAAGTAGACAAGCACTTCGAGAAGAAAGAAAATGACAGCGCTCATTTTCATGTTGCATTCAAATAGAAGTTTAGGATGAATCATGGCTGTGGCATTTCAAATTTGGACATCTGAATTTTGGTGGACTGAAGCTACTTCATACAAAGAATATGGTGAAAGGATTGTCATTGATCAACAAACCAGAAAGAGTTTGTGAAGGATGCATTTTTTGCAAGCAACATAGAGAGACTCTTCCAGTCGCAAAGTCATATAGAGCATGCACACCACTTGAGATTGTGCACTCTGATATTTGCGGTCCAATGCAGACATCATCCATGTGTGGTTGCAATTATTTTCTTACTTTTATTGATGACTACTCAAGAAAAACATGGGTATATTTTCTGAAACATAAATCTGATGCATTTAGTTGTTTTCAATAGTTCAAGGCACTCGTGGAGAACCAGAGTGGACACTGCATCAAAATATTAAGGATGGATAGAGGCGGTGAATATGTTTCAAATGAGATCCCTTTCTTAAGTAAAGTCTGAGGGCCGAGAGGTTCACCTTTATGCCCAAAACTTTAACTCGAATTCATATGCGGGGTCATTTCGAACCTTATCATTCTTCCTACATGTTGTACAGGTTGTAGTTCTTGACACTACTGTTTTATTATACTCAAATAAATTGGGGCTTGTCTCCTCGCGTTGTCTTTAGGGTTTGGTTAGTCTGTTGATTACGTAGTTTTCAAGCTTTAAACGATATGGACTCACTCCATCTCACTATATGTAATAGTTATTACATATATTTTGAATAATAAGAGTTTATGGTTCGAACGTGGATTAGGGCATTCGAACATTGATATGTCGACCTCATACATTTTGAGGACATTTTAATTTATGACAATGTTTATTTATGTCCACAAGTCATTGCTAAAAAGATTGTTGCACAATATGAGTGGGCCTAATGGTTAAGAGCATGTGCTTCCTCTTAGGAGGTCATAGGTTCAAATCCAAAGCGAGGTAGTGTATGCAACATTGGTTGATTTGTTAACTTTAAGTGATGACTTTTTGAATTAGGAAAAAAAAATACATAAAGAATAACAATAATGTTTTTTAGATTAAAGTTGGTTTTAGTGGATAATCAATATTGTTATAAGTATCATTATTTAAAAAATTGAAATGATATTTATTTCCATATTTTGAATTTGATTGGTTTTACATTTTTTTTTATAAATTATTGAATAATAATTATTATTACAAATATTATTATCTAAATTAATTGTAAAAAATATTTATTTCCATATTTTAAATTTTATTTTATTTTGTTATATTTTCATATTTTGTAAATTTTTTCTCATAGATCGAAGAAAAATTTCGGATGATCATGCAAAATCATAAAGGGACTAAATATTTAATGTCATATTCAAAAATGTTGTATTACTCCAATTAAGTTTATGCAACTGCAATGTTAAAAAATATACAGCTAATTGTATTTTATTATTAAGATCACGAAAATGTGCGAGAAAGTTTACTTAATGATGCTGTTATTGACCAGTACCAAGACGAAGATCCTCACTCTGAAAGATTCACTCACTCTTCACTCTTAATTGACATAGATATCTAATATCACTTTCTTTTAATTATTCTTGTGAAAAGTAGTATGCTAAAGTTTATAACAAGATATTTTAGACTTGTCTTTAAAGTTAAATATCAAATATTATTACAATAGAATATTTGAAGTGAATATTAGAATAGAATATTAAAAGATATTTTCCAGGATAATATGAGGATGAGACCAGTGTATTTTTCAAATTGATTTAATGGTAGTAGTTTGAAATTTGAAATAAATAATTATTACAAAAATAATATATAAAATAATTGGTAGGTAATGAAGGATAACTAGTAGTTGATGTAACGACACCTCCCTATAATGGATAACCAATAGATCATGGTAGATACTTAGAAGAATGTGAGAGATAAGAAATGAAAATAAAAAGTAATTGAAAGTTGATAAATGAATAACTGGTAGATGATGCATAAATGCATGGATAACATATTATTTGGGGTGGACTGGTAGTGAATGTTGGATAACATATAATTTGGTGGTACTTAACTTGCAATTCGAGGTTCACCAACTACAAATTAAGTGGTTGTGTTAATTACAAAATAAAAATATTGTTGCCTAAACTCTTGATAAGCTTAAAAAATACCATTAAAAATAATTATAAAATATTAAATTTTTATTTATAATTACAATGAATCGGGGGGAGTTTCTGTTAGAAATACTAATTATTTTATGTTTTAATATATCTAATTGAAATTATTTAGGACTTTAGTGAGTTCTTTTGACACATATTTTAATTGAAATTATTTAGCACTTTGATGAGTTCTTTTCACACATATTTAAAATATATGGTCAAGGATTTGGAGACCTAGTTGATCTCAGTGGTTTTCACTCTCCTTACCAGGTTCAAATTCCATAAATAGACATTATTTCATTGTGATAAGATTAAAGTAGGTGTCAATTTGAGTTTGGGAACCAAATTATATCCATAATCTCAAATTCAAATTATATTCATAATCTTAGATGTCTTGACTTTTACTAAATTATAAATCATTAGCATATTTGGTTTACCCATTGTTGAGATATAACTTGAAATTTTACTATAATTTTTTGGAAAGCATTCCAAATATGCAAAATATCATAACTTGAAATTTTATCATAATTTATTTAGAAAGCATTCCAAATATGCAAAATATCATAACTTGAAATTTTATCATAATTTTTTGAAAAAATTCCAAATATGCAAAATATTTTATAAAAACGATCTTAACCATTAAAATTTGAAGAAGAGTTAGACATCATATGGATTTGAGTGTTTCGGTAGTGCCTTCCTTCATTATACAAAAAAAGTGTGTATTCTTTATAACGAACTTCGACATGACCAGCCTGTTAGCAGTTTTTGGGGGTTCTTATCCATTGCTTTTGTAAAGTGGTGAACACATGGACGATAAATATATCAAGATGATCTTGCCAAAGTTATTAATAGTATCAATTATAACTATAACAAAATGAAAAATTAATGTCTAATTGATAGTATTAATAATGTATAATGAGTTATAATTATAATTTGAGGCTTTTTTCATATTTTTTATGATTGTGTGGTTTATTTTAAGATTCCAAGTTGAGTAGGGTGAAAATGAAAAAATAATGATTAATTGAGAGAATAGTTATATATATATATATTTGGGTGATTATTGTAAGTTGTGTGTATTGAGTTGTAACTAGAATTTGGGCTTTCTTGTATCATTTTATGATTTTGTGGTTTATTCGAAGATTTGAAGTTGATTAGGGTTGTTGTTGTTTCATGATGATTCCACCTCTGGAAAATTTGGTGTGAGAGATTTGTGTTGATCTTTGCATTAGGCCAAAGCTTATCTTTATTTAAAACTGAGGATCCTAGGCTTGATACTTGTTATGGTTAACTTTGCTTTATTTCTTTTAATTAAATGTTTACTTATTTTTTGAATACTTGTAATATTTTTGGCTATGTGATCATTTTTTTTCTTCCAGATTTTCATTTTATTTTGCATTTGCATAAAGCTATTGTGGCTATCAATGTAAGAGAACAAATATTCTCGAAGTAGTCTTTTTGTATCGAGATTCACCCTTGGCCTCTATCTTAGTGCATTGCAAAGCTATATAAGGAAGTCAATATAGATAAAGGATTTGATAGTGGTACAAACATAGTGAGATCATTTATCGATTTGGGGTATAAATTGTAAACCCATGCCTTCCATTACATCAAGTCACTTGTTGTTTAGGTGTTTTTTGGTGAGCCTTTATCTTATTGCATTGCAAATCTATCTAAGGAAGTCAATATAGATAAAGGATTTGATAGTAATACAAACATAGTGAGATCATTTGCCGATTTGGGGTATAAATTGTAAACCCATGCCTTCCTTTACATCAAGTCACTCGTTGTTTAGGTGTATTTTGGTGAGCTACAAGAGATGTTATGTAACAAACCCAACCTTCACTTTACTGTTTTTGTGGAAATGAGGTATAAAAATCCTCCTAAAACATCCTTGGACTATCCGAGATTGTTAGTACCAATACTTATTTGTCATTAATAATTAAGAACATTTAAAAATTCAAAGACATGGATTGATATATTATTGTTTCTGGAGTACATATCTCTCCAATTCAACGAGTACAAAACTCAAATAATGGTGAGGACAGAGAAAGAAAGGAGTAGGGTCTGTACCTCTCCATTTTAACGGGTGCAACACTCAGCAGTGAAAGCATATCAAGAATGGAGTCGGTCCTCAACGAGAAGGTTGCTCCTCATTTATTTATTCATGAGAATACTAATAGTCAAGATTTTCTATTCCAGGGTGCCAACTTTTCTCTTACAAGGAGACTTCCTAAATTCAATAGATGTTTAAACTTACTCTCATAACATACCCTCGTAGTTCTCACAAAAATATGGAACAATCCCATGCAGTTCTCACAACAATAAAGGATGGCCATTTGGTATCACATATAAACAAATTAATCATCCATTGCATTAAACCAAACACCTATAAGATTTAGAAATAGACATTCATGAGGAGACGTCTTCTCCTTTTCAATCCATAAACATTATATATATAATAATAATAATAATAATTCACATAGAGTAACAACAATAGAACCTAGAGACCTTGACGTCAGATTCATACACTCCTTGCACATATGTTTCTCTAGTCCAACCTAGAAGCTTGAACGATCATCCCTCTTTTTTGTCCAACATATATGAATAAAATGTCAAGTGAGAAAGGTCAACACCCCCTCCTCTTAGTCTCCTTTTTTTTTAACTATGAAACTATGAGGCTTGATTCCTTATAAGGAGGTAACCTAATCTTTCCCTAACCGAATCGCTAAAAATACTTTTTGCTCGTATGCAAATCTAATGGCTTCCATCTCTTTAAATAAATAATTTTATTATAATATTTTTTTCCTGGTTTTGTGATATCCTATGAATAAATTTATGAATGTAAATTTATGTAATGAGCCTTTCCTGGAAGTTTGCGAATATCTCCAAGATTTGTGGATCAACTCTCTCTCTCATGTTGTTAACAGAGGTGAAGGTTCTTGAAGAAATTCATACTGGCTCATGGTGGATGGCTTGTTTTTAGGAGGCATCTGGAAAGTTGAGTGGAACTCTTACATTGAAGGTCTGTCACACGATGGGATCATTTTCTCAAATGTTTAGGACTCTATTATCTGGCTCCAAAATACTGTTAATGGTAATGTCTCAGTGGACAAAGCATATGACCTTATTGTCTCGGTAAACTCCACTAAATCTCATGATTGGATCCTTGCTCAAATATGGACTTGGCACATCCCTCTCAAGATTAAATGTTTTATATGGCTCTGTCTTGGAAATTCTATTTTGACCTGGGACAATCTACTTAAAAAAGGTTGGTGTGGGCCTAACATCTGTAGCTTATGAATATCTGAGGAAGAGAGTGTTCACCACCTATTCATTTATTGTTCTTTTGCGAAGAAGGTCAGAGACTCTATTGGTCTTCATTATAACATTGATTTTCCTTGGGACGCCTTGTTAATGGTCGAGAATCTTACTTCCTGGTTCAAGAAGAAGCAAGATTTTCCATTTTTACCTTTATTTTATATCTCGAACTTATGGCTCTGTAGGAATGCTTTCATTTTTTATGGGAAACAACGTATATCTCATCTGGTTTGTCACAGGAATATGGACCGTGTTACATCCTTTTTGGGTCTTGGGAACAGCACTAAGGTCAGAGTCATTGGGCTGGCTGAAATTATTTGCTTCTTTCATGGCTACTTTGATGAGGCTACTGCAAATAGTTTGGGTGGTGTTGGTTTCACTCTATTTCTAAAACACAACCACTCATTTTTCTATAAACTGGGATGTGGTCCCAATACAAATTCGAGGGTTGAGTTGTTAGCTCTCTGGGCCCTCTTACACACTACAAAATCCATGGGTATTCCTAAGCTTCATGTTAGAGGAGACTCTGGTGTGATCATTAATTGGATTAACTCTAAATCTTCTCTCACAGCTTTAAATCTGGAACATTGGTGTAACAGAACTTATGATTTAAAGCAGGCTTTCATTTCCCTTGTCATCAAGAATATCTACAGGGAGTACAATAAGAGTGCAGATAGCTTATCCAAGGAGGCTCTCAAGATGATGGTTGGTCTTCTCCATTTCACATAATTTTATGAGAATGCCATCATTTTGGGAGGTTTTACAAGACTCTTTTAGGAGTTCGTTTTTTGTGTCATTATGGACTTTTTTTCCATAAGGTTTTTGTTCTTGAACAAGATTTGGATCCTTTTTTTTGGTGCCTCTTCAGGATTGTTCTTGTTGGGGATATTTGCTTTTATTTGATCCCCATGAGGTGTGTACACTCCACCTCCATTTTGTCTCTTGGATAAGCCTTGCTGGACTCTTTATGTCCCCTTTGTTAGGTATTTTCTCTTGATGTATTTTCTCACGAATGAGGGAGCTCTCTAGTATAATCTCTGTTGTTTTTGTCCCCTCCTCATGTATCTTTTCTGATTTTGATGACTCTTGGTCATGAATATGTAACTGTTACCTTTTATTCTATATGAATATCAAGGAACCACTATTTTTCTACTGAAAAAAAGGTTAATTTCTTATAAAAATTATCTTTTCCCTGTCTTTTAATTAAGGTAACTTCACTTAAAATAGGAGGATCTTAGCTTCTTATAAATTAGAAGTTATATGGGAAATTATTTAGCAATTGATGTCAAAATTATAATAATTAGATTAGCCATTTAGTTCTCTTTATCTTATAATAATAATAATTTTATTTTTACACAATAACAATATTATAAAAGCCTATTATTTACTAGCTAACAAGTAGTTAGTTGGTCTTCTCATTACTTACTTCAAGTTAGGATAACACCTAATATTTTAGAACGTTAAGTACATGCATGCTCGCGCTATCATTTGTAATTTTGTGGGATTGTGGCCTTTGAATTCATTGGATGGATCAAGAAAAAATGGAATCGAAAAGGCCACTATGATCTCAAATTAGGGTCAAAAGGTTTTTTTACAGTTATCTTCAATCATCTAGATTATTACATTGCAACTTATGAAGGAGGCCTCTATTTTTTCAACATTGTTGGCCTATACATGAGACCCTGGAAAGAAAATTTCATCTTATAAAGGGAGGACTTCAAAGAGTCCCATGTATGAATAAGGATTTTCACTCTCCCACACTTTGTCAAACATTAGAGGAAATTTGAGGTCTAAAATGGGCCTCCTAAGGAAAATAATAAAATAATAGTTAAAATAATAAAATAATAGTTATTAATTTTGGAGGAAGAATGAAAAAAAAATACTTTTTGTGTTTGCATTTTTGGCATATCTCCCTGTGTTTTTACTCAAATTATGAGTGAGACAGCTCGTTGGATGCAGAATTCAATTCCGCACCCAACGAGTACCCACACTACATACTTTTGACGGACCACGCTAACCCAAAAACAAGAAATACCTGAAAAATGTGATGAGGTCATCATCACATTTTTCAGGTATTTCTTATTTTTGGGGTAGCATGGTCCATCAAAAGTATGCAGTGTGGGTACTCGTTGGATGTAGAATTAAATTCTGCATCCAATAAGCTCTCCTGCTTGAAATTTGAGTAAAAATGCAGGGAGATATGTCGAAAATACGAACAAAAAAGTAGTTTTCTTTTATGACAAATATGTCAATTCAACCATTATGGTTGACTCATTTTATTGAAATTCTATTGGTTCTTGAATTCCAACTCACAAAATTTATTGTTGGCGCATTTTCTTATAAGGCCCATTTTAGACCCCAAATTTCCTCTAATTGTTTCAAAATCCACCCTACAATGATGTTACGTACCTTTGCTAGGATAGGTGTCTATATGAATATCTCACAATCCCTTCCAGAAGCCATTTGTCTATATTTTCATGATTTTGAATGGGTCCAAACCCTGGATTATGAACATGCACCCTTCCATTTCCGTAAATTCCATGAGCATGGACATCTCTTGGGATATTATCCTCTCAATAAAGTTGCCTCCCCACCAAATGCTTCCATAGAAAATGATTCAGATGGTTTCTTAAAAGAAACCAATAGAAGGAAAAACCACAAAAAGCTTACTAACCCTCTAGTTGACAAAACTATTCCTATCCATAACCAATATGACTATCTCACAAACCTCTTGGATAACCCCGAAACACCTCAAGAAATTGTCTTGATCTATTCTCAACCAACTACCTCTATAGATCCCATCACTCTTGATGCAAATATGACGAACTCCCTTGAAGACATTGACACTTTAGAATTGGGTGATCTGGATTTACAGAGATTGGAGGAAGTCTGATCCTTATCCCAGAACCTCAATTCAAACTATTCAAGAAAGTACTAATAAAAAAAATAATCTCAACATGAAAAAACCCTGAAGCCACTAGAAAGAATACCATCCTAGGAATCAAAAGGAATGAAAGGAAAGATATAAAAATGCAGCACCAAGTAGAAAGAAATAAAGGGATAATTTCCAATCGAAAAATATTGGATGAGGTTGGTTCTCTCGTGTTATATTTGGGGCAGTATAACCAAGTAATTGAATTCTGCTATAATTTTCCCCATGTTAACCAATGAACATGATTTCCTAGAATATAAGAGGACAAAACAGTCCTTCCAAACAATGTCTTCTTAAAAACAAGGTTGTGATGGAGAATCCAATAGTTCTTATGATCCAAGAAATCGAGTGCACTTCCCAAAATTTTGACAAGATTTCCAAACAAATATGGAATAATTTCAGTTTTGTGGTTGTTGATGCTATGGGGGCCTCTAGAGGTCTATCCCTGCTCTGGAATCCTCAAAAGGTCATCCTACACAGTTTTGTAGCCATCGCTAGAACCATCTCTGCTAGCTTCCACATGATTGAAACAAATAATAAGGGTTGGATCATCAACATCTATGGTATACAAACCTTAGATAAAAAAACCATCATTCTCAATCAAATTCAATGGTTCAAGAGTTTGCATCACAATGAAGTATGTATCCTGGGAAGTGATTTCAACATGATAACTTATCTCCTTAAGAAAAAAGGAGAAGGAAACTTGACAGAGATATATGGGATTTCAAACAATTCATCAACCATAACTAACTTACAGACTTGGGTGCAACTAATGGTACTTATACTTGAAACAATAAAATGAAAATCCAGAATCAGATTACCTCCACGTTGGACCACTATCTAATAACCAACAATATTTATGTTAGAGGAGAGGATTGAACCACTACTATATTTGTTGCCAATGGATTTCATCATTAGCCCATTAGTCTTCAATGGAACATAGGAGGGCCCAGGCAAAATAAACCATTTCAGTTTAATAAATTTCAGCTGGACCACCCCAAATTTAAACTAAACATAAAAAATTGGTGGAAGAAAAAACCATATCATCATGCTCTCTTATGTGCAAAGTCTAATAGAAACTAAAAAATCTCAGACAAAGACTCAAGATCTGGAAGAGGACACCTTTGACAATATCCACAATGAGAAAAGAGAATTGAAAAACAAATGAATTATCTACAATAATAAATGATTCTTTCTGGACGATTGGAGGAAGCTTGCAAAAATGAATAAATTTTCTCTATCCAATTAGACGAGTGTTTTAAACAAGAGGAAATCCTTTGGCAGCAGAAATCGAGAGTTAAATGGATGAAAGAGGGAGAGAGAAACACCAAGTTCTTTCACAATTCTATACTACAACACATGCATCATAACAAAATAAGCATGTTAAAAGATGAAATAGACAAATTCTTCACTGACATGAGGAGATTTCAAATGAATTGAACTCTTTCTTCAACAAATTGTTTGAGGAACCTCAAAGGAATAAAATGGATGCCATCAATGATATAGCCAAAAATATACCGTGTATGCTAACTAAGGAGCACAATGAAAGACTAATGAGGGCCATCATTATGCAAGAGGTTTAAATCACAGTTAAATATCTGTAGACAGGTGAATCCTCGGGACATGATGGGTTCACCAGCGATTTTTTTGTGCTTGTTGAGACATAGTTAAAGAAGAAGTGCTTTAAATCGTGGAAAATTTTCATCAAAACAAAGTTATTTTATTTATTTTCAATGCTATATTTATCACTCTTATCTCCAAAGGCCTCATTCCTTCCTCTCTAGACAAACTTTGACCCATATCCATATGCAATGTTATCTATAAAATTATAACCAAGGTCATCACCAACAGACTTAAGTCTCTCTTATAATTTCTTGATTTTCAGAGAACAAATGGGGTATGTTGAAGGCATACAAATTTTGGATGCCATTATTTTGTCATATGAGGTCATCCATTCTCTAAAACTAACCAAAAATCCTGGTATGCTGATAAAGTTGGACATGTATAAAGCTTTTGAAAAGCTCAACTCGACTTACATCTCCAAAATCCTTCAAGTTTTTGGCTTTGATCAAATATGGATCGATTGGATTCTTGGCCTAATCTCTTCTGCCTTTTTTTTTCATTTTGGTCAATGGCTCTCCTCCCACCCTTTATTTCCCTCGAGAGGTATTCATCAGGGCGATCCTTTATCTCCTTTCTTGTACATCCTCACAGTTTAAGGTCTCGAGAGAACCATTCAGGTGGATCTCCTAAAATGCAAACTCAAAGGTCTCAGTATTCATAAATCCCATGTGCTTATTTGCACTAGCAGTTTGTTGATGACACTCTTTTTATGGGTCATCCATCCTTCAAGGAATCCAAAGTTCTCAAAAGTATCTTAAAACTCTTTGAAGAAGCCTCTGAATCAGGTGTTAATATTGAAAAATCCTAACAATTTTTTTCAATACTTCCCCCCTGGTCCAGAGACGAATTGATCATTTCCATTAAAGGAAATTTCAACTCAAAATCGGCCTCCTAAGAAAAATAATAAAATAATAGTTAAAAAAAATAAAATAATATTTATTAATTTTGGAGGAAGAAAAGAAAAAAACTACTTTTTTGTTCGTATTTTCAACATCTCTCCCTGTGATTTTACACAAATTTCGATCGAGAGAGCTCCCTAGATGCGAAATTAAATTCTACATCCCATGAGTACCCACTCAACATACTTTTGACGGACCCCGCTAGCCCAAAAATAAGAAATACCTAAAAAAATGTGACGATGACATCATCATCACATTTTTTAGGTATTTCTTATTTTTCGGGTAGCGTGGTCCATCAAAAGTATGTCGAGTGGGTAGTCATTGGATGCAAAATCTAATTTTGCATCCAGGGAGCTCTTCCGATCGAACTTTGAGTAAACTCACAGGGATATATGTCGAAAATACGAACAAAAAAAAGTAGTTTTTTATGATACCTATCCCGAAATTTATATTAAAAAATTGTTGAAGACCTATACAGTATTTCAAATTTAAATCAATTTAATTGGCTAACACATGATGAGATGAAATTTGAATTAGTGTTATAAGGCCCATTTTGAGTTGTAATTTTCTCTAATGCTTGGCTTCACCATATGCAACCTACCTACCAAATACTTGGGTGCCCTGCTTATGGAAAAACCTCTCCGACAAACAAAGTAGGAATACTATATTGGCCCATCTCAACAAACGTCTCTCAAGATGGTCCTTTAGATCTCTAAACTTGGATGGAAGCATAACCCTAGTCAAATATATTCTTCAAGCAATGTCTCTCTATATTTTCTCTGTCTTTACCGCATTAAAAAGCCATCATCAAAAGAATCATAGACCTCCAAAGAATCATCCTATGGGTAAGAAGCAACAACCGTGACAAGTGGGCCTTAGTCAGTTGGGATGAGGTATGTAAACCCAAACTAAAAGGGAGTCTTGGATTGAGAGACTCATACCTTACCAATCAAGTATTATGGTCCAAATTATGGTGGAATTGGATCATGCACAATCAAGAGCCTTGGGGACTTTTGGCAAGAAAAATACCATCCACTCTCGGAGCAGCAAGAGCTCATCAGGTTCAATGATCAAATTCAAGGCCACATCATCTGGAATCTAGTTTCGAATAATAGGAAATTAAAACAAAACCACAACTTTTGGGAAATAAGGAATGGTAGAAGGACTCCATTCTGGGAAGACTCTTGGAAACAAGATCCAAAGTTTCAAGACATCCTCTTAGATGATATCCTTAAAGAATATTTGGAAAGAAGAAACTTCTACAAGGTCTCACATTTGGAGAACTGAAGCAGACTACTCTAAATGGAGATAGTGGTTACCCATTGAAAGGTGGCCTATTCAACTCCATCCGAACATGGCCTTAACAATATCAGAAGAAATTTTGAATAGACTAATCAAAATTAGAGATGGATATGACAAACTTAGATGGGGCTACTTATCAAAAGGTAGGTTTTCAATTAAATAAGGATTCAACATATCAGTTTGTTATCGTGAACTACAGAATGATCCTCTCTGACATCAAGTCTGGAACATCAAGATTTGGCTGAAAGTATCAACCTTCCTATGGCTATTAGTCAAGATTATAATTCTCACCTGAAAAAACAAAGAGGATTTATAGGGCCAAATTTGTGCCATTTGTGTCGTTAAGTGGGGGAAGACAAAGATAATTTATTTAATTCGTGGCCTTCTATAAATGACTTGTGGGATAAAGGGGTTTCCATACTCAATTAAATAAAAGGGATAGAACCAATGTTAGCTTCACCATTCTCAATTGGAATTACAAGCCTTTCAACATCCCCATCCTCAACATACTTTGGCAGTTGTTCCCTCCCTGCCTTCATTGAGTTATTTAGAAAGAACGAAATAAAAGGATCTTTAGGAATCAATATTCACCTCAGGAGGATGTCTAGATCGAACTCAAAGTAATGCTAAAGGAGACGATGGAGATCCAACCTTGGTCAGAGGAAGACATATTTTGATGCTAGGTAGGATAGAATCTTAAAGGCTTAGGCCTTTAACCTCCAATTCAATGCTACCAAAGCCAACGATGATACTCTTTGCATCTCTAGTCCTTCGCATGAATTCCTCCTCATGTTGGATTTGTTAAATTTAATTTTGATGGGGCCTCCAAAAAAATCTTGGCAAGGCCATATTTGGAGGTGTTTTAAGAGATGATGTATGCGTTATTCTTAGGCTCTATGCCAAGTATATGGGAATCAATTGTAATAACACAACAAAATTAGAAGTTATGACAAAAAGGCTTAAAATAGCAAGGACGCAACATTATAGGACACTTATAGTGGAGGGAGACTCCCAAATTCTGGTCAACAATCTGTTACAAATTTTGAATGATACTCCAGTCAAAGACCTCAACAAAAATTGGAGACTATAGGAAGAAATGTGGATTATGGCCAAACTGATATGATTTTAAATGATGGTTCCAATATATGTCAGAATAGAGGGAAATAAGGTCACAAATTACATGGAAAATGTGGGTATCTCAACAAGAGCCAAAATAATTGGTGACACTCCAACTAAGCTAGCAAGCAAGACTTTTATGCCAACCTGTCATGCACTAGATACTAAGGACTTATACAATATTTCTCTCAAGAACCACAATCCAAGTGGAAGTAGTCAGTTGAATCAACACACATATTATAAAATGGAGAGGACAAGTGGATTCAAATCCATCCACACCATCCAGAAAGGACAAGACAACAACCATCGGATCTATGAATGCACTCAAGAGGAGCACATGGTCCAAGGATAATTTATTAATGAAGCTTGATCCGACTCTCATGCATGGTACGGGGATCCCTTACAAGGGATTCAATTGGATTTCCAAGCACAAGCCAAGGTTCGCTATAATCATGGATTGTAAATGTAAGTGTACTGGTAGGTACAATTTAATTAGAAAGAAGTGTCAATATTAGTAACGACCCAGAATGAAAAAAACATTCCATTTTATGCATCCTTTCAAGAAGAGGAATTTCTCTTCGCATTTGCTTGCTTCAGTACGAGACTATGGGTTGACCAAAGAAATGTGATATCTTCAACAAAGAGTATGGTAACGTTAGCACTAATCAACTCAGAGTGACTGAAGTTGTGACAGCCTACAAAAACTCCATAAAGCAATATATTAGGAATATGATAGAAATGAAGGAAATGGATTTGTGGGATACCTTTTGGATCTTCCATCATTCGCAACCTGTTGATAATCTTAACTTATAGGAACTTGATTTTGGATTTGTATGCTCAAACCAATCCCTCTTTGACTACACATTGATTTCCTTTTGAAATGGGAAGCTTTCCCTCGGTCAAAGATTGATGAACAGAGAGCAAAGGAAGGACTCAGGAAACAATTTGGTGACCATCATGAAGGGTCTACACTGAGAATCCACTATTATAAATGAAAATGTAACAAGGATAGCCAACAAAGTTAATATTGTGTTTATACATGGGCATACGTCTCAATCCCAATCTGTTGTAGACAAGGATGGAACAAGCAAGGAGAATGGGGGTGACGAATAGGGGCTTCCTAGAGACGATATTATGGAATATCAAGAGACCCCTTGCGAAATATATACAAAACTCAGGAGGAGTTAGATACTTTTCCATGCACTAATAATGTTTGACCCCTCTTAGCTAGGTTCTATGCTCTCTCGCTAATACTCTTCCGACTCTAAAAGGACCTGTCAGTAGCCTGGGAGAAGAAGTCCTTACCCTGGTGGAAGATAACAAGCACATCAATCGCTTAATGGCCTCCAAGATGCAAATCACCATTAAACTTATTGGAGCTAGCACCACCTGAATTGCAGCACACTGAAGAGCTTCCAGGAATGCTCCCATTACCATTCCAGGCGATGATGATCCCAACAAGAGATAACCATATTCCCTTTTTTTATATTATGTCCATGAACATCACTGTTTATATCCTCAAATTAAGTTTCACTTCTTGTATTAGTATTTTACAGAACAAGACTATTTTTTCCATCCATAAAGGCAAGTTTGATATATGCTACAATAGATATTTTAAGAGTAGGATTATAACATAAGGAATCATTTTGAACTTTGTTAATAGTTTAGACCTTCAATACTGATTTTTTAATTTGGTATCTCCTAGAGGGAGGTGGAACACTCACTGTATTTTGAATCTCAGTTATAATATAAATGTTATTTGCTAATTTACAAAAAAAACTTTCAAAGGATTAAATTTTTTAAGCATTGAAATTTTTGTCTATATATTTTTTGTGAATAAGAAGAGATCGTTTATATTAAAACATAGGTCCAAAGAACATGCATTGTTCATCCTCCCTCGAGGAGACATCAAAATAAAAAAGAGGTCTTGAAGAGCTAGACTCGTTATAAGATTCTTGATGGATCCTTCTGTCCCGATCCTATTTTATAGATATCTAAAGTAGCATATATTAGTATTTCCATTATGGCTGGAAATAGTAAAATTGTTCTTCATACTGCTATTACAAGAGATGGAATTGTAAATGAGGGTAAAAACATTCTTACTCATATACACAATAAGAAAGGTAAGAACCTGATTATCCTTGGATTGGATCTGCATCATCTAGAATGGCGATAGGATAACTTCTAGAGGAGCTAGGAGGAGTAACAATTCAAGTGATTCTCACTGCAATATGCTAGCTGGTGATCCGCATCTTAGAAACCATTAGGCAATTTATTTGCTTGTTGTTTTCCATAAGAGCAAATGATATCTTCTCCCAATATGTTGGTTGAGCTGTCCAGAGTCGACAACTTATCTGTAAGAGTCTGAACAACCTAATTTAAGGAGGCTTAACTCTCATAATGTGTTGCAAAGTCTTTGACCCTTTCTATATTTTGTATCCATTCAGCAAGGGGGTTCTCTTGATATTCCATCAAAGCATCACTGGGAGACCCTTGATCATTTCCAATCCTCACCCTGTTTCATTTATATTTGTCTTTTGGGGCCATGGTTTGGGAATTCTTCCTAGGAATGAACTCAACATTAACTCTTCTAGCCAGTCTTATGATATTGTTGTTCGAGATGGTAGGTTCATGGTGCATATCTTTGATGATATTCACCACACTATTTCTTGTGACCTATCTTTGCTTCTTATTCAACATAATTTGTCTCATGAAAAGCTTGTTGTTCCAGAAAGGAATTAAGATACGATAAAAAAGGTTTGTTTTGAATGTGTGGATCCTGGGTTGGGTTCCCAAAAGTGCAAATTTTTTACCGGTTGCAGATGTCGATAATTCTAAAAATGATCCCACAATGCCTTTTTCTATGCATTTATCTTGTTCTTAATATCGTGTTGAATGGAGTTCATGTAAGTAGTAGTGATCTTTGTTTCTTTGGGTTTTCTTGTAGTGACATTGTCCCACTCTCTGATGAACAAACCACATTTCTTTCAACGAACCCTATTTTTGCACTGGAGTTGGCTAATGCAGAGTGAATTTCCCATTTTTTTAAGACAAACCATAAATGGGTAAGATTTAAACTAGTTCATTTCTATTATTGAGACTTCTTTCCTTAAATGGTTTGTACTCACCAGTAATCTTGCCTTTACACTCCATGATTATAGAGTACCTTTTCATGTGCTTACAAATCCCACTGAATCTATTGCATGTCATTCTTGTTTCTCTTCTGAGAATTGGTGTACTCTTCATTGATGACTTTGTCCTTGCGCCATGTTCCACATGATGAAATTTGACAGTTTGTTGGATGTTATCTTGTCGTCCTCTTATGAAAGTAATAGTTGAGACAACAATTGTTCTCTCCGTATTAGTTTTTTTGTGAATATGTGATCGATTATTATCCCTTGGAGTGTATATGTTGCAGGAATCACAACAAGATTTTTACCCAAAATATGACAAGAAAATCTTATGACGTCTGAGGAAAAGTACTGTTTTGTTGGATTTCACTTTCAAATTACGAAATTTGATTAAATTTTTTAAAATTGATAGAATTATATGTTGAATTTTCAACGCAAATCTTCTACGTTTCTATTTTCATATTTTCGATGAGACTTCATCGGATTTTCTCATCATCGTCATTCTCATCATCATCATCGCCATCCTCATCATCATCATTGTCATCATTATTTTCATTATCATCATCACCATCATCTTCATCATAATCGTTATCTTCATTGCCATTTCCATCTTCATCTTCATCATCATTGTCATCACCATATTCATTGGATGATTGTCCACCTTTACCTTGATCTTGTGGTTGTTGACTCTTGGTCCTAGCATTCTCACTTGTGTGCACTATTGACTATGACGACTCCTGCTATATGATCATTGTTTAGATTATTTTATATTATGTTACTGGTCAAATTTTTTATTTTATGGTTTGTATTCTTTTATATTATGTTATTGGTAAAAAATTTTATTTTATGGTTTGGGTTGTTTTATGTTAATTGGTCAAAGTTTTATTTTATGATTTGGTTTATTATATATTATTGGTCCTTTTTTATGGTTTGGACCAATTGTATGTTTAATGTGGACCTAATCGTCAATATACTTCCATTCAATCCTTATAAATAGATGAGATTATATGTTTTTTCTACCGTCGTTTTCTCAGAAGCTACTCCAAATACCTTCACGTGTTTTTAACGTAGGCTGTCTGCAATTTTTATTTCTCCATGATTTTTCTATTGGGTGCATGCGATTTATCCTTCAGGGCTTCACAGGTGTATGTGATTTCTCCTCACGGGGTTGTTTGTGATTTCTCTTCACGAGTGTATGTGATTTCTCCTTCACAGGGTTGTTTGTGATTTCTCTTCATGGGTGTATGTGATTTCTCCTTCACGGCTTCACGGGTTGCTTACGGGTCGACACCACCTTATGGCGGCTTCCTGCTGAAAAATATCAAGAGAAAAAATGTCTTCGATATGTGGTCATTTAAGGTTAATTTGTAAGTAGTTATAAAAAAAATCAAAGGTTAATTTGTTTTAATTTTCATACATTAGGGGTTTTCAGGCTTCCTATTTGTCCCATGCCCCTCATGGGCACTTGGGTGGGCCTGGAGAACTTGAAAAATACATCAATATGCGGGAATTTCATGTCAAGACACCTTGGAAACACACTAATCCATACTTTACAATGTCTCCAAGCTGTAAATTGACATAAAAGAGTATCATGAAATTGTTGAAGCTCTTGGGATAATGGGAGCCCTGGGCATACAAATTTTTAATAAAAAAAATGGGAGCCATGTGACTGTTCTAATCCTGCATGTATGTTGAGACACCTTAGAAACACACTAATCCATACTTTACAATGTCTCCAACCTGTAAATTGACATAGAAGAGTATCATGAAATTGTTAAAGCTCTTGGGATAATGGGAGCCCTAGGCATACAAATTTTTAATAAAAAAAAAATGGGAGCCATGTGACTGTTCTAATCCTGCATGTATGTCGAGACACCTTGGAAACACACTAATCCATACTTTACAATGTCTCCAAGCTATAAATTGACATAGAAGAGTATCATGAAATTGTTGAAGCTCTTGGGATAATGGGAGCCCTGGGCATACAATTTTTTAATAAAAAAAAATGGGAGCCATGTGACTGGTCTAATCCTGCATGTGACTGTTTGTGGACAAATTAGGTGTTTCCCATGAGAACCCTATTTCCAAAATAGGGTTTATGTTGTTGGTGTCTGCTATGTCTACTTGGAGATGGAGATAATGATGCTAGAAGTGTTGTTATAGCTGATTTTACCACACATGGTGGAGCACACCTTTATGGCCTTCCTTGTTCCTCTGCAGACTCTTTAGATCCCATGGACCATTTTTGTACCTTTGATGTTTCCAAGATCATCCCTAAAAACATGCATTATTTTCTATACGCGACATTTAAACCTATTCTCGCGTATATACACGGATTTGACCCTCAAACCCGCGTACATCGGGATGTGTGCAAAATGCCAAATAGTTTTGGAGTTTTCCTTGATGTGGATCCAAGTCATTTGTCTCTTGGCCTTCCATATGCCTTGAGATCACTCAGATTTAACCTTCCATTACCCCATTGAAGCACTATATAAGGAACCCTTTGGATACATTGAAGGAGGAGGAATTGAAGAGCAAAAAAATTATAGTCCATTGTTGCAGGAGCTTGTACTTGAGTATGCATCCCTTTGTCCCTTTGAGCACTTTGTGTTCTTCCCAAGCTTTCCTTTTCTTGTGAGCTTGCTATCGAGAGATGGAGGATTGAAGTGGTGGAGGCCCAGGTGGAGGACTCAGTTTCTTCAATTCGCAGACGTGCCGACAGAGGTTGTCACTATTGTAATCTCTGATTTATATTAATAGAAATATCTTTTCCTGTCCAATAATGTGTATTTAAATGAGTATTGAATCCATGGATGCTTTTAAATGCTTATATGTTATTGATTATATATGCTAGAGTAGGTCTAACACAATTATATAGCATGCTTGTCTTAGTTGGTGAATGTTGAGAGAGCAAATTATTAACACAAGTGAGAGGGGAAAAGCTCAACAGGGATCTACATCAACCGTCCGGAATAATCATTTCCTTTAGGGGTTTTTATCGGCATTCAATGTTCTTGAATTGCTCTGATTTCTCTATTTCTGAGTTGGGTCTAGGGGCATGTTTTCCTGGTAGTGTCTGATAGGAGTAAATGTTTTCTCAGCTTGTCTGGTTGCCTTCTTTTTTATCTATTTTTCTTCTTGTATGCGATTTTTGTCTTTACAGTCGCGTGTACACACGGTTTTTACTGGGATATCCGCGTACATACACGGGTTTTCTACACACAGTCTCGTATGCCCTGAGTTTTTCCTTCGAGGGGAAGATTAAGTGTTGCTGGGTGAGTTTTGATGATTTCTAAGTCTCCTTGGATGCTTCTAGAGTCTGTATACACCTCTGTTTCTGACCAGAGATGCTTTTTAGTTTGAATTTTTTAATAATGTTCTTGTCATTGATTTTTTGTTTTGGGATTAGTGCATTAGGTCTCTTTTAACTTAGTGCTTTGCGTGGGTGTTGTTTGATAGTGCTTGCAGAGTCTGGGGGTGGTGGAGTAATTCTTTTGCTTTATTATCTCGTTTTAATTCAGAAAATACAAAAATATTTGTTTTTTTGCATCATTATGCATTATTGCATTATTGCATTTTGCATGGTACTTGCACTAGGTTTTCTTGGAGAAGTATTAGTCATATTTTTATATAGAAATGATTGCATTTTCATTTGAAAGAAAATTTCACATTTCACGTAGTAGCATACCTCGTTTTTCATTCGACACGGTGCATTTGCATTGATTGTTAGGTGTGCATTTTACTTCTTGTGGCGTCATAGCACCATTAGTTGCACAATCATTTTCCATTTTGAGTAATAAGCCAATTAAAATCAACACATAATAAAATGAATTACACTCTTTTATTTTATAGGGTGCACCAACAAGATTAGGTTTTAAGGTCTTGGAATAGTTCATTGCGAGTAAATTCTCCAAGACCACTAAATGAAACATGTATGTGTCTATCCAGGTGAGAGTGTGAAATTCATTGGTATAATTAGTGTTTCTCAGGATCCTCCTCTTGCAAGGAAATTAAGCATGATGCAGTGTGAGCGATTAATTATTGGGATGACCCTTAATCATAATTGAGTAGCACCAAAGATATTTCTAGGATTGTATTCGTATCTGGGGGCTCTTTCGAGAGTTTCGGGCCTTGCTACCCTACCCATACGATCAATCCCGCCTGCGACTATTCGCCTGAGCATTTATTATATTGAGGTGACCTTAGTTTCCCTACCTAGGTTATCAAGGGGGTACTTTGCAGAGGTTATTCTTCAGGTGTCCTGGCTAGGTAGGGGTCAGACAACACATTCGCTGTATGTGTTGAAGCTGAGGGCCACTATAATTAGTTACGAACCTCCGATTGTTGTGTATGGGAGTATCAAGCCTCTCCTAGGTGAGACATACCTGCTTCATTCAGTAGCTCACATATCCTACCCTTGTTTGCTTGTGATTTGGCTTTACATTGTATAGGTGTATGCTCTGTGCACGCTAGTTTTCCTAGGGTTTGCGTAATTAGAAAGAGTCTTTTTCATTTTTTGAGTCATTGTGGATTCAGGTGCAGCACTTCACCCTTCTCGTCATTTAGCAGGACTTCCACCTTCCACATCTCCTCTTCCTTTGGTAGAGAGAAATAGACAGTCCGGGCAGACTACTTCTCACATTGATTCACACATGATGGGAGATTGTGAGGATGAGATTCCTGAGATGTCTTCTCCACCTCAAGAGGTTGGGGAGGAATATCGTACTTCTGTATATGATCCTTCACTAGAAATACCTTCACATTCTGGTTATGACCCCTCATTCATAGGTCATCGGTATTGGTTTTCAGGCGACGAGACTCATCATGAACCCACAAGCACTAGTCATGTTCGTTATGGCATGCCTGATATCCCTGCACATAATCCGACACATCATGTTGAGTAAGAAATTTAACCTAGCACTACACATGGGGGCAATCCTATTCCTTTCCATGCGGAGATATTTGGGAGCACTAGTCACATTGCACCTTCCATCCCAGCGGTGGAAGCTACCTCACATGTTCGTCCTAGACCTAGTGTTAGTAGTCATATGCGGATACCAGAACCGAGATGAGTGACCATAGGAAATACCACTTACATCCCTTCACATGTTCCTTTGTCCTCAATTCCTACTCCTCCGAATGCATTTTTGACAACCCTTCCTCCCCCTCATTCACGTGGTCCTTCAGGTCGAAATGTTGCTACTAGTCATGTTTGTACTGCGACTGCTCGCACAGTAGTATCTCAGAGTCAAGTATATCTTGTTGTCTCAGGAGGTCATATTCCTGTTTCTGGATCGTCTTACGGTCCATCGCAAGGAGTTCCCCATATGCCTACTTATGGAGCTTCTCATGAGACATCTTATGGACATTTTCATGGACAATCTTATGGACCGCAGTATGGATAGAGCTATCAACCTTATGGGTACGAGTATCAACAACCTGCTTACTCCTCTAATTATGGCTTTGTAGTACTGCATAGTCAAGGTACACCACATCATAATGCTTCCATGCAGCCCTACATGGGTCAAACGGGAGGAGGATATTATGGCCAAGGCCATGGTATTTACAGTAGTCATCCTTATATGAACCAAAACTATCAGGGAGCGTGGCATAGACCAGATCAACCTAGGCTCCCTTTCCTCGCAATGTTAAATTTACCTAACTTGTCGAGACTAATGAATGACCCGGTATCTCATGACCCGGCTTGGCCGACTGTCCCTAACAAGCTTCCCTTAGACATTTCCAAATTCGAGGGCAAAGCGAGAGAAGATCCTAGTGAACATGTCACTATCTTTCACCTTTGGTGCTCTTCCAATTCCTTACACGATGACTCAATCCGTTTAAGACTATTTCAACGCACCCTCACCAGGCCTGTAGTGAAATGGTACATAGAGTTACCGAGGGGGGCATTCCTTTTGTTCGATGACCTTGCTATGAATTTCCTCAATCACTTCCAACTACTCGTGCGTTACGACGTTGGTATAGAAATCTTGTCGACATTAAGCCACACATATCTCGGACCATATCCAAGAGTGGTGTAGATGGAAGAGATTGATTAAAGCTTTCATACTACCGAAGTTTCTCCTTGAGTGGTTCCTTACATCATTGCTACCTTACATCGCGAAGGATGTTTCTACATCTGGAGTCCAGAACAAGGAACAAGCAATTTTTAAGGCACGGGAATTGGATTTGATTTATGCTCAATCTAGACTGTTATATGAGATCATACCTAACGCTCCGCATTATAGTTTCAATCCCAAGATCAAGCGTAGACCACATGTCGATGGCCTTGTGGGTTGTATAAGTACCAAACTTGCAGATTCGGTTGTGAAACAAGTGAGTCAATTGTCTATTAATCAATCCGCTTCGGGACAAGTCATGACTTCATCTCAACCCACCCAAATGGAGAGTGTACTTTTCGTGCAATTGTCGGACCAAAAGGGAAGCCAGCAGCCCGGAAGGAATAAGAAAAAGGGTAAAAACAATCGTAAGGGTGGCCACAAGAATGAAAATGCCAATTTTAATGACAAGAACGCCTACAATGCTGGTGGGGACAAGAAGTCTAAACGTAAGGTTAAGTTTCCTTGCAAATTGTGTAAGGATGACCACCTCACTCACTTGTGCCCTCGTATGGAAGATGCCTCGAGGTTCATAGCACAGGGCCCAGCTGTGCTAACCAATCCTTTACCCCATAATCAAAATATGAACTCGAGGACCCATGATCCTCATTGTGCAACAGGTGGAGATAAAAATTCGTCGAAAGCTAGTACTGGTCATGGTTGCATCAACATGGTGCGTGGTACTAAGGTTATGACTCGTGCGAAAGACTATGGTTCGTCACAATCGGACCTTGGGAAGGAACCCTCTCCAACCAAGAGCCCTTTGCATATTGAAAAACCTATGGATAAACCTAAGATTGCACCTTGCATTCCTAAGGGAGTCCTAAAGCGTTCGGGGCACAATCCTAATGCTCGAGCCGCCAATAACTATTCTGTTGTCGAGGATTTGGGCCAAACTCCTTGTGCGATGTCTGCGCTTGAAGTACTTCAGAGTTGTCCTTCGCAAATGAAATCTTTTCTTTTTGCTCTTGGGGTTAATAATGATAGCTCTTATTCCATCATCAAATTTGAAACCATGGGACTACAGCCTCGATTACCTTTCTATGTGTCTCTCTTGATTCATGTAGTGTCTTAACATGACCATCAAACGCACTATGATTGATGAAGGTGCTGCTGCTTCCGTGATGTCTTTGTCATGCTCGAAGGGTTTGGGATCTCCCAAGTTGTCTCAATCCACTAACATGTTGACTACCTTTGATAGTAGATTGTTTTGGCTGCACAGAATTCTTCCTTCTCTTAAGGTCAGTTTGGGAGAGAAGACCGTCATGATCGAGGTCGAGGTGGTTGATGTGCCCCTTGATTACAATATTGTACTGGATTAGAATTGGATGTATAGTATGCAAGCCTTATCCTCTTCTCTATTTCGAGTAGTATGCTTTCAGTTTAATTGGAAGATTGTTATGATTGATCAGACATCATTCAAAAATCTGAGTGTTAATGCATCATCGGGAGCTTCTATCCCGATTATCGATCATTCTCAGCCGAAAACTAGGAGTGTGGGTGTAGGTATGTATCCATCCCTTATGGGGACCTTTATTTGTCCTGCACTCATTCTTATGATTAGATCTAATTTCGATGGAGCTTCATCTTCATTGAATTCAGTGTCTTTTTGCACTACCCATATGGAAGATCCTTGGATTCTTCCTTAACTGAGTCCTTTGAATGGACCTATCGAAATAGACATGCCGTTGCCTACATCAATGACATCATATCAAGAAAATCTTGATTGTGTTGCAGAGCCTAGTCCTTCCTCTTTGTGGATGGAGGAGGAGGACTCGTATGTGCTGCCTGCATGGACAGTTGAGTCCTCTCACGCACATGATTTCCTTGATGGTGTTTTTCCTTCAGATGAAGCCATTATTGAAGCCATGTTTGGGGTTGAGCCACCTTGAGAAGAGTTACATCATAGATCCTATTTTCTTCCCGAGCTTGACCGTTTGGAGTGTGAGGACTTGAGGGAGATTCTTAGCGAGAAGATTTGTAGTACCGTGGTTCCATTGAGCTCTCTTGGTCAGATGGCTGATGGGAACATGATGAATATATGACCTGCTATTCTTATCAATATCTCTCACGATCCTAGCAAGATTGAGAATGTCTACATTGGGGCGGATTGTTCCCATGATGAGATTAAGGAGTATACCAAGTTGTTCAAAGAGTTTCGTGACATCTTTGCTTGGTCATATGAGGAAATGCCAAGTATCGACCCTTGTATTGTCGAACATGAAATTAAGACCTATCCAAATGCGAAGCTCGTTCGACAACGTTTGCGTGTGGTGAATCCTAGAAAAGCACCTGCAATTAAGGCTGAGATAGAGAAGCTGTTAAAAGCCGGTTTTATCTATCCCATTCCCTTGATAGAGTGGGTTTCAAATCTCGTTTCAGTTGATAAGAAGCAGGGAACAATTCGTATATGCACTGATTTTCGTGATTTAAATTGTGCTTATCCTAAGGATAATTTTTCCACACCATTTATTGATCAAATTTTGGATGAGTGTGCGGGAAGCAAGGTATTTTCCTTTATGGATGGCTTTTCCAGATATAATCAGATTCAGATCAAACCTGATGATCAACACAAAACTGCTTTTATTTGTCCCTGGGGTATGTTTGCATATCGGAAGATGCCTTTCGGTATTAAAAACCCCGAAGCCACATTTCACCGGGCTATGACCTTGATTTTTCATGATCTCAAATCGATTATTGAAGTTTTTTTGAATGACCTTGCTTCTCATTCTTGGCTGAGAGTGCGTCATCCATACCATTTGAGATTAGTATTTGAAAGATGCCATCACTACCTGGTTAGGTTAAATCTTCATAAGTGCATGTTTTGCGTGAAGTCTGGTCGCTTCCTAGGGTTCATTGTTTCCAAGGAGGGTATAAGAGTCGACCCCTTAAAGGTTGAGGCAATACTTCAATTGTCTCCCCCACAAAATATTAGACATCTTCAATGTTTACAAGGCATGCCAAATTTCTTACAGAGATTCATGATTAACTTTGCCAATTTGACTAAAGGCTTTATGCATCTTTTAAAGAAGGACACTACCTTTTGCTGGGATGAGCGAACCTAGGAGTCCTTTGATGCTCTTAAGCGAGCCTTAGCATCGGACCCCGTGCTTAGTCCACCTGACTATAGTCGTGACTTTTTTATTTATGTGGCCGCGTCCATGGAGACGATTGGTATGGTTTTGGTTCAAGAGGATGAGGAGCTCCATGAGCATGTCATATATTATTTGAGCCGGAACCTTATAGATGTGGAAATCTATTATTCCCATGTGGAGAAGCTTGCCTTAGCCACCGTTCATGCAGTCCAAAGATTGAGACACTACATTCTCCTTCACTAGACCTTGGTGGTAGCTCATGTCAATCCATTTCAGTTCGTCCTCGCTAGAAGGATGATCGGGGGAAAGTATAATAAGTGGATTGTAATTTTGCAAGAATTCGATCTCGAGTTTGTTTCGGAGAAATCAAAGAAATCATTGATTTTTGTGGAGCTCATGTTTGATTTCCCAAATGAGGAGGAGGAGGAGGTTTATGAGGATACGTTTGTCGATGAGAATATTTTCCTTATCTCAACTTTGGATCCATGGTATGGGGATATCATCATATATTTACAAACGTTGAAGGTCCCTACTCACCTTTCATGGGATGAGTGACGACGATTACGTCACATATCTAAGAACTACCTTATAGTGGATAACACTTTGTACCTCCGTGGGGTAGATTCCATTTTATGTCATTGTTTAACCCATGAAGAGGATGAGGTTGTGCTGAATGATTGCCACGAAGGGGCGTGTGGTGGTCATTTATCTGGGATTTTTACAGCCCAAAAAATCTTGAGAGCGGGATATTTTTGGCCGTTGATCTTCAAATATTGTGTCAATGCGGTCAAGTAGTGTCACCCTTGCCAGGTGTTTGCACACAATATGTGCTCACATCCTGCCTCATTACATCTGATTATCACTGTCGGTCCCTTCACCAAGTGGGGGCTTGACTTCATGGATTGCGACCCAGCTTCGGCTGGGAGCCATCATCATATTATAATGGTTGTTGATTATTTCACGAAATGGGATGAGGCTATGCCACAGTTAAATCTGACGGTGATACAGGCGCGCATTTCGTATTCAACCAAATCATTGCTCGGTTTGACATTCCGAAAGAGCTTGTCACTGACCATGATAGGCACTTTTAGAATAGAATGATGAAAGAGTTGGCCTCAAAGTTAGGGTATAAGCAGGAGCACTCATCTTCTTATTACCCTCAGGCAAATGGACAGGTTGAAGCAGTGAACAAATCACTTAATTCCATTCTCCAACGAACCATCGCACAGAGCAAGACGAATTGACATATCATGTTATATCCTTCTTTGTGGGCCTATAGGACCACAGTTAATACTGCCACTGGTTTTTCTCCATATCAGCTCGTACATTGAGTGGAGTCTGTCTTGCCGGTTGAATGCGAAATCCCTTCATTGAAGCTAGCTATAGAGATTTTACCAGACACTTCCGCATTGGAGGAACTTTTGGTCCACTTAGAGTAGCATGATGAGCAGTGTCAAGATGGCTTAGTGGCTTTAGAAGTAAATAAGTGTCATGTTAAGGTGCAGTATGATAAGTCTATCCATCCGAGGAGGTTTAGTGAAGGTGATTTGGTACTTTTGTGGGATTAAGCTAAAGAACCCTTGGGGGCAGGGAAGTTTAATCCCATGTGGCATGGTCCTTACGTAGTCGAACGTGTGTTAAAGAAGGGTGCCTATGAGTTAGTGGATTATGAAGGGACAGCCTTGGCGGAGCCTAGAAATGGGCTCTATCTTAAAAAATACTATGCATAATCTTCAGCCAAGGTTGATTATTGTATATTATTGTACAGTTTTTTGCATAGTTAGGTTTTATTATGGTGATTGGGGAGCCTAGGAATGGGCTCTATCTTAAAAAATACTATGCATGATCTTCAGCCAGGGCTGATTATTGTATATTATTGTACAGTTTTTTGCATAGTTAGGTTTTCTTATGGTGTTTGGGTTTGTTGATTAGCTTTTGTTTCTTATGGAATATGTCAATGGATTCTTCCACTTACATAGGATTTGTTGATGGTGCTACCCACCACACTTAACACTCTGCCTCTGTTGCTTGGGTGATTTATACTCCTACTGGTCAGGTATTGTCTTTAGGAGGCATGTGTTTACGGCCTTCTTCAAACAATGTTGTTGAGTATAGTGCTTTTATCGAGCTATTGCGGGATGCCATTTCACATGGTGTTCTCTCTCTTGAGGTACGTCTTGATTCATAGTTAGTAGTGTCACAAATTAATGGCTTATATCGTATTAGGGATCCGACATTATTACGAAGATTCTTACATGTGATATTGTTAGAACCGTGCAATTTGACAACATAACATACATACATGTTTCAAGAATTTGTAATCAAGTTACTGACTCATATGCTAACTATGTGTTAGATTGACATTTGTTTCATAGACCTTAAGCATATCACAAACATACATTTTACACACATGTAAATAAATAAAATCGATCATCATAAAAGTTTTTATTAAACATCCAAAATGTGACGTCATAATACAAAAATGGGGTTTCCGAGCCAACAAAATATAATACATGGTAGTACAAAAATGAATCACTCTCAGGCCTCTAAGCCTTTGGAGGAGGAGGGGGGTTCTAATCGTGGTAGCACACCATGGCTCTAGCTAGTAATCAGAATAACCGAACCCATGCTCGTGGTACACCAACCACCTGATGTTGCATGGCCTCAGGAAAGTCCCCGACTTGTGCCATGGGTACCCTGTGTGTCAAGTGTACAAAGTTTGTTTGGATGCTTTGGAGTGTCTGCTCTGCACCCACACCCATGATATCATCTCTTCTTCCCCTCCGTCTATGATGAGGGAAACTGTTAGGCCATCGTGGTCCAACATCTGCATACACATGACAGATTGTCACTATGTGTCGTCACACCAAAACATGTCTTTTGAGTCAACATATCAAAAAACACAAAAAAATTAATAATTCAAAAAACTTTAAAAATAGGGTTTGGGATTCGTTACCTATGTCACCGTATGTTGCTCCTGGTGGTAGGGGCATGTCCGGATCTCCCCGGAAATCTATTCCCACATAGGGATAATCATCGATGGTAATGACCTGCCGTCGCCACCATGGAAAGAAGTCAGCTGGGTAGGGGTTAGAAACCCTACCTCCACCCAGTCTGCACATAACATCTTCCCAATGCCGTTGGGTCATATCTCGAATCCCGTGAGGAGGAACGTCAACTCTAGGGCTTAGTCCCGGTACATGCTTAAAGAAGAACGTTCTCAGTATGCTGTCGAAACCAAAGTTTCGCACCCTGCCCATATTGCAGTCACTGAGCTGCTGCTTCATGTTACTCAACAGTGTAGTGCTCCAGTCGTATAGTGTGGGTTTCATGCACTCCACTGCATAGAACATCAATGGCCGCGAGGCCTGGTGGAGTGCTGCTAGACCAGATATCCTGCCAAGTGCCAATAGTATGGCCTTCAGTCCTAGTACCTAGATGGAGTTTGTCTGGATTTGACTCCCAACCTTTTCCATGTCCGAAAAACAGTATACTGTATATTAATGGTGAGGCCACCTTCGGGCCTGCGAGAGCGTATGTTCACCACCTCTCCCTGTCGGGACAATCCAGTAATGAAATATATGTCCTCCACCACTATAGTGAGGGACATCCCGTTGATATGAAAGGACTCTGACTCTGGATGCCAGTAGTCTACTAGCATTTGCAGAAGTCTTGGTTTGGCCCTCAAGTTTCCAAGACACCAAAACTTGTATAGCGCATATGCATGTAGAGCTTATTGAGCCATTAAATCACCCTGAACAGCCTCTTCTACATCTCCATGTTCCCTCTCTCTCCATTCTAGAATCATCCTGCACATTAAAAATATTTTTTGATCAATATTTACCTTAAAAAACCTTGTGTGCGACCTCATATGAGACTGTTTGCAAAACGACCGCGTATGTACACAGTTTTGGGTGGTTTTTCCGCGTATAGCCAGCCTTATATGCGGAAAAAGCCCCAATATCCGCGTGGGCCGAAATGACCAATTTACAGTGGCCTAAGAATCAAATTTGACCATGGAAATTGAAAAATTTTGCATGAAAATGGAAGAGGAGGACATGAGAAGTTATCTGGAACAAACGGTGTCGAATTTCGTCGGACGAAGCTCCCGAAATTCGCGTGGGAAGTTCTGAGCTCAAAGGGGTAAAAATTTCAAATGATATGTAATTTTTGAATTTTTTACTATTTATAGAAAAATTTTGAAGTTTTTGAAATTTTACCCACTTTCTACAGTTTTGAACCGTTTTTTACCATTTTGGACTGTTTTGGACTAATTTGATGATGTAGGAGTCCATTTTGAGCGCCGTTTCGACCATGGTTTTGACCCGTTCGTGTTGCTTTCAGGTATCATGTCTAAACTAACATATAGATTAGATTTCACATCTGTTCGCACTTTGCATGACCTTATGACCATTTCATTATAACCTTAAGTACGAACCCATTCTATCTTGTCACAGAACCTTCTTGTTGTTTTAGAAGTGACATGATGTGAATAGTAGAGCTTGACCATACATGGATGCCCTAGTTAGCTCATTTTTTGCATTTGGTGCCCATGACGACATTTTTTTCTTTAGGGTGTGGGAGTCCTTTGTATAGTATCGCCATGTCTTTACGCAAGAGCCTCATACTCCTATTGATCTTTTTGTTGGCCTTTGTCCCCAGGACTCCCTTATGTCAAGTTCTAATTGCATTATCATGAGTTTTGTCTACCTCATTGAGCCTTATGCCAGCTTCCCTGACTTTGATTATTAGCTATATAACCCGATCTTGTCTCATGTCTAGCCACGCAGAGCCATTTTATATATCCTTTATAGTTTGATTCCCCATTTTTACTGGGAGGGGACTTTCCCTCAAGTGTCGTTATCCTACACATGTGTCCTTGCATTGAGCATAGGTATGTTCTACTGCTTGGAACTAGTTTGTTTTCCATTGACACTCGTCTCCTCCTAGTCTGTAACTATAAAGCACTTTTATTCTTTTTCAATCTTTTCAAAATATTTGAAAAAATCCAAAAAAATAAAAAAACCAAAAAGCCGGATAAGAAAATATGTTATCTTTGGAAACAGTCGAGTTGTGTCGCCTTTGACCAGAGCATTGTATATCACATTTGTTGGTTAGGTTAATAGTTTGACTTTAGGAGTTGTACTCGTTCCTCTGAGTTTATCTCCACCTACTCGTTAAGCTTCTAGTCCCTATGGAGCCTTTGTCGATGCCTCCTATGTCGCAGAGATGTCTCAATTTTGTATATCGAGTCTATGTTTCCTACATTCAGTCACCATTCACCTTTATGCTCTTGTTCGAAGGAAGTTGAAACCTGAGTCGGCCATTCCTCAGTTCTCTTGACTTTGCATGTCATCCATTCTCGTTACTGATACTGGTTCGTGCACTTTATGATCGAGTCCTTCCACATTATATAGCCTTGCTGAGTACCTCATGTTGGATGATGAGGGATTCATTAATGCCCTTCTTCCAGCAGATTTCATCCCATCAACTCCAAATCATTTATTCTAGGATAGAAATCTAGAGTCGTTTTTGAGTGCCTTGAGACTTGCAGTCATCAGTGGCAGGTTCTCTCGCCATCGACAGTTTTGAGAATACATCAATGTCCCCTGATCGATGGATCCTCTCGAGTGTTCGACCTCAACACATTTATTCACACTTGTTAGTTTGCACTATAGTACCTTGATTCCCATTTTCATTATCGGTGGGTGATCTCACGTCTGTTAATAGTATACATCAATGACTGGTAATCAGATGATGGACTACTATGTTCGACCTCAACACCTCTATTCACATAGTAGGACATGTACTCACAGTAGATTATGTAGAAGACCTCCCAGATTGGTGGTGTTTGTGCCATAAATTGTTTCCAAGGCTAAAGAAACAAGCCAACACAATCTCAAATAAAATCAATAAAATAAAGTAGGTTTTAGGTTTTTGAAAGGTTTTGTGGTTGTAAAGTTTGGTAAGCAATCAGGGAATACATTCATGAATTAAACAGGAACTAAATCATAAATAAAAGAGGATAAAGATGCATAATATATTCAACTAGATCCAACAGAAACAGTGTTGAGGTTCATTCATAAAAGACAAGCATCACCATCATATAGCCATAAACCAGTAAATGAGTATATCAATTAAACAACTAACCAAGCTGAACAATGAAGCCAATACAGAGAAACTGAAGGGTAAAGTATCATATATCTCATAATTTCATCATCAAATGCATACAAGAGTTCTGGTACTTAACTCCTGAACAAGTCTGAAGATACAAACAGTCTGCAGACCTCCTGAAGCTCCCAAAAAATTAGAACCCTTCTTCAGTCCCCTAGTCCCTATTTTATAATTACAAAGAATTAGTTCTATATCCCATTCATTAGGTCTAAATTGAAACTACCCAACAGTTACATTAACTAACTAACTCAACTAATTGACTAAAAATAGCAAATCGGATTCCTGGCAAATATGGCGAATTTCTGGAAAATAGGTGTCAAATAATCTTCCATATCTCTCAATTGGTGACACCTGTGTAAAAAATGAGAGAGGTTTTTGTAAATAGGTCCGTTATGGACAAAAACCTCTCTTGGTTTTTAAAAATTCATCTTCAATCAATCAGAATCTGCCCCTCAAAATGAACACTAAAACAGGAAAATATTAAATATTAAAAATCCCTAAAAAATAGGCTGCAAAGATTAAACTGACTCTTTCAAACCTTGATAGATGTTGCAAAACTGAGAGAGGTTTTTGTATAGAGTTATCTTATGAACAAAAACCTCTTTTATTTTTCAAAACTTATTCTCCCTTAGCTCGTGGTCAGTATTTTACTTCAATGGCTCAAAACAGGAAAAATAGAGCAGAATTATGTTTCTACGACCTCCTTTTTTCATTCATAAGCGCTGAGACTTTGTTTTCTGCATCTGCTAGCTCACTCTGAAGGGACTACAAGCGTTGACAGTAATTCTGAAGATATATCATGAACAGTAGGTTTTTCCTAATCAATTGTTTCTGTAGGTGTAGCTTCCTATTCCAATTGCTGATCTTCAACATAAGGCACTTGAGTTTCTTTTACTTGCTGTTGTTGAAGGATACTAACATCATTGACAGCATTAACAAAAGAAACACCAACCAAATCTTTGCAGGTCCTAAGAGATCATTTTTTGATATTGTGGATGGTGCCAAGCATGGCTCTCTTGTTATTACAAGCAAATCACCCTTTTAACTTGAACATACTGTTGCACTGTGGGTAGTTCAGTTACTCTACCAGTTCATCCTTAAGCTGCTGGTTGTCTCTTTGTAATTGGGCATAAATATTGTGTACACTTTCCAAGCTAATTTCTTCAAACTTCAAGAGCACTTCAACCTCATCATCTTCAGATTTTAAATAGTATTTCAACAAATCTCTTCATTTTGTTATTACATTTTGGGCTTTAATACAAAGCTCCCATGGACTAGCATGTGGAGCCTCAAAGCCAAATTCAAAATTACATGAAAAAGAGCTCCAGCACAGTCAAAGAAAGACATGTTATATGCCAACCTCAAACCATTGACTTCTATAATCACATGATGCTCCTCAACACCTGGAACTTCTAACACAGCTCTTCGGAATGTCTCCTCCACCTTTTTATTAAAGTAAGCAGCCTCTGGCTTCTCAGATTCATCATCAGCATTCTCAGAGTAATTCGATCAAGAAATATCCTTAGTTTATCCAGTGATTTTGCATCAAGGCTGACATCAATATTTCCAAGAAAACCTGGTTTATCAGGCAATAACTTAAACCTTCCTTTTATGCCTCTGTTCTGCTTCATGTCCATATAGCTCGTTTGGGATGTACCACTCTTGCTCTCTTTAATAAAAAAGGAATTCTGATTATGGCAACCAGTTGTTGTTTCAGAATCAAACAAAGTAGCTTATTTTAAGAGGGATTTGATACCAACATATTGCAAGTTATTTGGTGAGTTGGTATCAACTTTCCAAGCAGATGAAACAAACTGGTGATTATATCCTTTCTTTCCATCAAATTCAGCATTCAAGGTCTGTGGAGCATCTCTACTGCCTCTGACATAAGTGTCAAATGATTGCTCTCTGACAAAATAGCTATGGACTTAGCTGGGGCATATGAAGACAGATCATCACATACTAGGAGTCCAACTAAATGCAACCGTGTATCTTTTATGGCTTGTAACAATGATAAGCCCTTCTTTAATTTAAGGTAAGACAAACAATCTTTGATTGCTAAACCCATAGATGGACAGAAAAGGTCCAATAGATGCTTGGATGCTAGATCATCTGATTCGCAAATTGCTAGGTGGAGAACTGCCAGAATGTCACGAAATACATCACCAAGCCCTGTACTAACTCCTACACGATTAGCAACCAAAAACTGACTTCCGGTGGACCCAAATCCACTGCCTCTAATGTGGCATTCAATACCATGAGCTTGTAAATTGTGCTGAACCTCCAAACCAATACGCTGCAGACGATATAGAAAAGCAATTTCTTGCAATGGGACACCTTGTTTCCTCAATGATGTAATAAAATCAACAATTGCAGTAGTTTCACATTGATCATTTTTGCATTCACATACTGTCATAAGTGTACCTGTGGGTGATGTGGTTCGCACAGTCTTTGGCATTCTACTCTTATTTTTACTAATCAAGCTGCGAGCAGATGCCACTATTACACCTGTACTACGAAATTTTTGTTCCAACTTAGTAGTGATTGCCCCCATGAAAACATTTTCAAAATTTTTTATTGTGTATAAACCAATTGCTCCTCGCCAGGAATATATTTGTTGATCATCATCACCAACAACCTTAATGTGTGCATGATCTTTGCAAAGAATCCTTAGCAACTCAAACTGGTTGACATCTGTGTCCTGAAATTCATCCACAAATAAATACTGTGCCTTCAACCCTACGTTTTCCAATGCATTTGACCACTTTTGCAACATATCTATGCTGCTACCTGACAAGCTGAACTGCATTCGGAGTAATGATGACCATGATTTGCCTCACGATCTGAAACTATCTGTACTCATAACAATTCCTGAGTTCACACGTAGCAAACACCCTCAAAACACGTGATCAGTCACTCCATAATCGAAATCATGCAAAAATCTGACTAAAAAATCGGAGAAAATGGAGTTGCGATATTCTTGTAGCGCGCTCTTTGTTAATTTCGGGCTCCAGCGCTACAAGAATTAGTTTAACACTGTTTTGGTGCTTTTTTACAGCTTTTTGTCAATTTGCATGAAGTTTAAAAGCTGTTTGAGTAATGATTATGCATAACTATGCTCAAAATATGATTTAGGAATCCATTATTTGATATGATGACTTTTAAAACTCTTTACCAAAACAAAAATCTAAAGGTAAGAACTTAAAAAATTCAAAAGAAAGCTTTAAAACTTAACATAAAAACTAAAAATTTCCCTAAAGAGGTAAAAATCAAATAAAAGCAAATGAATAACTTGAAATAAAATGCAAATCAAACCAAAATTTGAAGAAACAAATCACTGACTTAACATCTGGCTCCAGCTGCAGGATGAAGACCTCCCTGCAAGGCTTCAAGAACCTGTAGACCAGTGCCTTCTGTCACCAAAACTACCTTCTTTTCTGCAAAACATCCATTGGGCTATGGAGTCTTTATTCAGTCCCTCACACACTGATATATGTACAATGAAAATCAAATCTCTTTCTCTGAGGAACCTTCCATCTACTGAATCAAATCGAAATCCGATTTCCAATGTAACCAAGAAAAAACTTGGTCAACCCACCAAAACTTGTTTCCAACTCCAAATATATATATAATCAGAAATATTGGAAAACATGAAGAGCAGAGATTTAACAACTTATACCCACTTTCATCAAATAGTGTCTTTGTAATGACAGATTTATAACCTGGTATTGACTCTAAATAATCTGCTACTGGATCAAAAAAACTTCCACAAGTTACCTCTTCCTGCTCTATGAAAAAGACAAGCTGTCCATAAGAATATTTTGTTCCATGAATATCAATCAGGCATTGGCGATAAAAGACATCAGGATCAGCTTGAATTTGCTCCGGAAATTTTTGAATAGTATCACCAATAATGTCAACACTTTGAACCTCCTTTTCCACACTGTCTTCCAATAAATGACTATCATGCATTAGCTTTTGCTGTTCAAGGATAATAGACTGAATGCATTCTTGAATCTGCTGATCAGATTGTGACATATCACACACGTCATAGATTTCTGGGTCTTTCTTTTCAATTTCATCATCATATTTATTAAAAATTAGACCATCTTCATAGTGATTTTGAACAGCAGATTTATCATAACAATGAATAAAAGTAACTTCTAAAAAAATGTGAACAGCTTGGCCTTCATTGATTTTACTATCAAAACCAAAAGGAAAAGAATCTAATTCATCACAAAATTCTTGTCTTGGAACCCTAATCTCTTCATCATAGCAAGGAGTATTCTGAGAAATTTCTAATGATGATGCTAAAGGTTCATCTTTTCCTTCAATACAAAACTGATCTTTAACACAACACTGATTTTCAAAAGTTTGTTGAGCTAGAGATTGATCTTCAAAAGGATTAGCATTCAAACTGTTTTTAAGGCTGTTGAAATCATTATGAGAATGTTCCAAACTATCTCTACTGATCTCATCACTTGAATAATCCTCAAACTGACCCAAAAAAACAACTTGATTATCATAATGATCATGGCATTCTTTCTTGACATCAATATATGAAAATGTTACCTTTTCATCTTCAACAAATTCTGAAACTTCAACTTCTTCATGACGTGTTTTGAACCCTTGATTGTACTCATCATCATGGTTTTTTAAATCAGAAATTGTATGATAAACCTCAGCCTGTTCACAACAATCTTTTAAAAAGAGTTTAGCTCAGTACAGATACTTACAATGTTTCTGAAAACATGTGTGGAATTCTTTCAGTGAGGAGATGCTAGCAGCGGGAAGAGAAAAATACCAATCTCGTGCATCTTTTTCAAGTGAATACATGAACATCTTCATGAGCACATCTTCATGCTGGATATTTAACTGGACCATACATTGATGAAATTTGATGAGGTGATCTGAAGGATTATCCTCTTTACTTTCTCTAAACCGTGGAAGACAATCTCCCAAAACATCCATAATAGGTACTGGATTTGGAAAACCTGGAATATCAGAAAAATTGAAAGGGGCAAACCTTCGAGCCAGAATAGCTTCCATGGACATCGGTCTCTGCATCTTGAAATAGTGGAGTCGCCAATCAATTTGTCAAAACAGATTTTATTTCTTCTTCTCAGAAAGAGAAAGGAATAACAATACTTAAAACTAATTAGGGCTGCATAAAGCTGGGGATAACTGAAACTTTCTTATTCTTCCAACTCTTCTAGTAGCCACTATGTCAAACTTGGTGAAAATAGCCTTTAAAAAATGCTGGTTTAAGTCCACCTCTTAAACCAGGAAAACTGATAAGTATCCCAGGGAAGATATGCTTCAGCTTCGTCCCCGGCAATGACGCCAAAGATGTTTGTGCCAGAAATTGTTTTCAAGGCTAAAGAAACAAGCCAACACAATCTCAAATAAAATCAATAAAATAAAGTAGGTTTTAGGTTTTTGAAAGGTTTTGTGGTTGTAAAGTTTGGTAAGCAATCAGGGAATACATTCATGAATTAAACAGGAACTAAATCATAAACAAAAGAGGATAAAGATGCATAATATATTCAACCAGATCCAACAGAAACAGTATTGAGGTTCATTCATAAAAGACAAGCATCACCAGCATATAACCATAAACCAGTAAATGAGTATATCAATTAAACAACTAACCAAGCTGAACAATGAAGCCAATACAGAGAAACTGAAGGGTAAAGTGTCATATATCTCATAATTTCATCATCAAATGCATACAAGAGTTTTGGTACTTAACTCCTGAACAAGTCTGAAGATACAAACAGTCTGCAGACCTCCTGAAGCTCCCAAAAAATCAGAACCCTTCTTCAATCCCCTAGTCCCTATTTTATAATTACAAAGAATTAGTTCTATCTCCCCTTCATTATGTCGAAATTGAAACTACCCAGCAGTTACATTAACTAACTAACTCAACTAATTGACTAAAAATAGCAAATCGGATTCCTGGCAAATATGGCGAATTTCTGGAAAATAGGTGCCAAATAAGCTTCCATATCTCTCAATTTCTGACACTTGTGTAAAAACTGAGAGAGGTTTTTGTAAATGGGTCCGTTATGGACAACAACCTCTCTTTGTTTTTAAAAATACATCTTCAATCATTCAGAATCCACCCTGCAAAATGAACACTAAAACAGGAAAATATTAAATATTAAAAATCCCTGAAACATAGGCTGCAAAGATTAAACTGACTCTTTCAAACCTTGATAGATGTTTCAAAACTGAGAGAGGTTTTTGTATAGAGTTATCTTATGAACAAACACCTCTTTTTTTTTTCAAAAATTCTTCTCCCTTATCTTGTGGTCAGCATTTTACTTCAATGACTCAAAACAGGAAAAATAGAGCAGAATTTTGTTTCTATTGCCTCCTTTTTTCATTCATAAGTGCTGAGACTTTGTTTTCTGCATCTGCTAGCTCACTCTGAAGGGACTGCAAGTGTTGACAGTAATTCTGAAGATATATCATGAACAGTAGGGTTTTCCTAATCAATTGTTTCTGTAGGTGTAGCTTCTTCTTCCAATTGCTGATCTTCAACATAAGGCACTTCAGTTTCTTTTACTTGTTGTTGCTGAAGGATACTAACATCATTGAAAGCATTAACAAAAGAAACATCAACCAAATCTTTGCAGGTCCTAAGAGATCATTTTTTGATATTGTGGATGGTGCCAAGCATGGCTCTCTTTTTATTACAAGCAAATCACCCTTTTAACTTGAACATACTGTTGCACTGTGGGTAGTTCAGTTACTCTGCCAGTTCAACCTTAAGCTGCTGGTTGTCTCTTTGTAATTGGGCATAAATATTGTGTACACTTTCCAAGCTAATTTCTTCAAACTTCAAGAGCACTTCAACCTCATCATCTTCAGATTTTAAATAGTGTTTCAACAAATCTCTTCATTTTGTTATTACATTCTGGGCTTTAATACAAAGCTCCCGTGGACCAGCATGTGGGGCCTCACAGCCAAATTCAAAATTACATGAAAAAGAGCTCCAGCACAGTCATAGAAAGACATGTTATATGCCAACCTCAAACCATTGACTTCTATAATCACATGATGCTCCTCAACACCTGGAACTTCTAACACAGCTCTTCGGAATGTCTCCTCCACCTTTTTATTAAAGTAAGCAGCCTCTGGCTTCTCAGATTCATCATCAGCATTCTCAGAGTAACTCGATCAAGAAATATCCTTACTTTATCCAGTGATTTTGCATCAAGGCTGACATCAATATTTCCAAGAAAACCCGGTTTATCAGGCAATAACTTAAACCTTCCTTTTATGCCTTTGTTCTGCTTCATGGCCATATAGCTCGTTTGGGATGTACCACTCTTGCTCTCTTTAATAAAAAAGGAATTCTGATTATGGCAACCAGTCGTTCTTTCAGCATCAAACAAAGCAGCTTCTTTTAAGAGGGCTTTAATACCAGCATATTGCAAGTTATTTGGTGAGTTGGTATCAAATTGCCCAGCAGATGAAACAAACTGGTGATTATATCCTTTCTTTCCATCAAAGTCAGCATTCAAGGTGTGTGGAACATCTCTACTGCCTCTGACATGGGAAATCTTCAAGTGTCAAATCATTGCTCTCTGACAAAATAGCTATGGACTTAGCTGGGGCATATGAAGACAGATCATCACATACTAGGAGTCCAACTAAATGCCACCGTGTAGCTTTTATGGCTTGTAACAATGATAAGCCCTTCTTTAATTTAAGGTAAGACAAACAATATTTGATTGCTAAACCCATAGATGGACAGAAAAGGTCCAATAGATGCTTGGATGCTAGATCATCTGATTCGCAAATTGCTAGGTGGAGAACTGCCAGAATTTCATGGAATACATCACCAAGCCCTGTACTAACTTCTACACGATTAGCAACCAAAAACTGACTTCCGGTGGACCCAGATCCACTACCTCTAATGTGGCATTCAATACCATGAGCTTGTAAATTGTGCTGAACCTCCAAACCAATACGCTGCAGACAATACAGAAAAGCAATTTCTTGAAATGGGACACCTTGTTTCCTCAATGATGTAATAAAATCAACAATTGCAGTAGTTTCACATTGATCATTTCTGCATTCACATACTGTCATAAGTGTACCTGTGGGTGATGTGGTTCGCACAGTCTTTGGCATTCTACTCTTATTTTTACTAATCAAGCTGCGAGCAGATGCCACTATTACACCTGTACTACGAAAGTTTTGTTCCAACTTAGTAGTGATTGCCCCCATGAAAACATTTTCAAATTTTTTTATGTTGTATAAACCAATTGCTCCTCGCCAGGAATATATTTGTTGATCATCATCACCAACAACCGTAATGTGTGCATGATCTTTGCAAAGAATCCTTAGCAACTCAAACTGGTTGACATCTGTGTCCTGAAATTCATCCACAAATATATACTGTGCCTTCAACGCTGCGTTTTCCAATGCATTTGACACTTTTGCAACATATCTACGCTACTACCTGACAAGCTGAACTGCATTTGGAGTAATGATGACCACGATTTGCCTCACGATCTGAAACTACCTGTACTCATAACAATTCTTGAGTTCACACGTAGCAAACACCCTCAAAACACGTGATCAGTCACTCCATAATCGAAATCATGCAAAAATCTGACTAAAAAATCGGAGAAAATGGAGTTGCGATATTCTTGTAGCACGCTCTTTGTTAATTTCGGGCTCCAGCGCTACAAGAATAAGTTTAACACTGTTTTTGTGCTTTTTTACAGCTTTTTGTCAATTTGCATGAAGTTTAAAAGCTGTTTGAGTAATGATTATGCATAACTATGCTCAAAATATGATTTAGGAATCCATTATTTGATATGATGACTTTTAAAACTCTTTACCAAAACAAAAATCTAAAGGTAAGAACTTAAAAAATTCAAAAGAAAGCTTTAAAACTTAACATAAAAACTAAAAATTTCCCTAAAGAGGCAAAAATCAAATAAAATCAAATGAATAACTTGAAATAAAATGCAAATCAAACCAAAATTTGAAGAAACAAATCACTGACTTAACAGGTGGCATTTCATATATGCTACCTCCTTGATCGTGCCCATGTTCATGAGATTTTAGTTCTCGTGAATTGATTCCAGTGTATGTCAGATATTTCCAGCCATTATGGAGATCTTGATCAATTATATATATTCATCTTTCATGGAGATCATGGTCCTTTGTATATCTTCATCATGGATATTATGATCTATATATATTGTACGTGGAGATGACCACACATGTCATGTTTTGTATCATGCCTATTCATGGCCATTGTACTCTTATGTATCTGGGACTGATATATCTACTTACAGTTATATGCAGAGTTTGATTATTGTATTATACTATTGGATGACAGGTTCTTCCACCTGGTTCTTCATCACTCCACTTCTGGGATGGACTTATAATGTATTTCGGCCATCGTATCACCCCTCTTACTTCACAAATTAGGGGGCATCTGTTACAACTGATTTTACCACACATGGTGGAGCACAGCTTTATGGTCTTCCCTATTCCTCTGCAGACTCTTTAGACCCCATGGACCATTTTTGTACCTTTGATGTTTCCAAAATCATTCATAAAAACATGCATTATTTGCTATACGCAAATTTTAAACCTATTCTCGCGTATATACGTGGATTTGACCCTCAAACCCGCGTACATCGGGATGTGTGCAAAAGGCCAAATAGTTTTGGAGTTTTCCTTGATGTGGATTCGAGTCATTTGTCTCTTGTCCTTCCATATGCCTTAAGATCGCTCGAATTTGACCTTCCATTACCCCATTGAAGCACTATATAAGGAACCCTTTGGATACATTGAAGGAGGAGGAATTGAAGAGCAAGAAAACTATAGTCCATTGTTGCCAGAGCTTGTACTTGAGTCTACATCCCTTTGGCCCTTGGAGCACTTTGTGTTCTTCCCAGGATTTCCTTTGCTTGTGAGCTTGCTATCGAGAGATGGAGGATTGAAGTGGTGGAGGCCCAAGTGGAGAACTCAGTTTCTCCGATTCGTAAATGTGCCGACAGAGGTTGTCACTATTGTAATCTCTAATTTATATTAATAGAAATATCTTTTCTTGTCCAATAATGTGTATTTAAATGAGTATTGAATCCATGGATGCTTTTAAATGCTTATATGTTGTTGATTATATATGCTAGAGTAGGTCTAACACAATTATATAGCATGATTGTCTTGTTTGCTGAATGTTGAGAGAGCAAATTCTTAATACAGCGAGAGTGGAAAAGCTCAACGGGGATCTACATCAACCATCTGGAATAAGTTATGTTTCGAGATCCTTTAGTATTAGATGTTTGGTTTCTCTTGCATATAGGAAAGGATTGATTTCTGCGGTTAACCTATCTATTGTGGTACCCCAAGCCATAGAAATTTTTCTCTGTAACAAGTGTATAGGAGGTCGTTGTGAGATTTTAGGGTGATTCCCTGTTCTATGAGGAATTTTTATGGCTGTCGTGAGTGTTTAGGATGAAGCCCTAGTTTCTCTTCCTGCTTTTCATGGATATAAGCAGACCACTACCACTACTTTCTGTGGATGATACCCTAGCTGCAATGGGTGAATCTATTAGTTTGATTAAATGTTAGTTATAATTTCAAAATTTAACCTCCATAGGTGTATCTTAACATGAAAGCAATCTAAATTTATATAGTATACTTTTGGCATATTTAGTTTGAGACACAATCACATCATCGACTCTACCTTTCATAGGGGAATAAGTTAAGCAATTTTTGTGGTCTTGGTTAGGACAGTAATAAATGGGAAGAGAATATGGTTGTCTCAATTCTACTAGAAAGGAAAGTGGAGGATCTCAAAAATTTTGGGGAATTGAGGTTAGTATTAAAGTGGATGAGTAGCATATTCAAAAACCGGAATCTACTACTACATGTTGCATCATGCAATAAGGATGGAAAATGAGATTAAATAAAATTTCTAGGTTATCCTTTCCACATATATTCAGAGAAAACAATATAAGATTCCATCATTTCCAAGAGAGTAGTGGAGTCTCAATATGGTATGTTGAAGTTAACCCAAGTGTGAAATGTTTTGGCAGCGTTACAATTTCAAACAAATTTTAAAGAGTTTTAGAGTCCCCAAAAAACATTATACCCATGGAGGTGTAGCTAGCGGGTCAATTGGAGTTAGTGACAACGTAACTAAGAAATGCCTACAATGGGGTATTGAAAGGTGTTTCTTGATAGAATAACCAAGGTTAAGATGATGTAATGTGGGTTGATAGTTCATGATTTTAACAAAAAAACTAATGTTTAGCTAGTGTTCTTGTGTGGATGAGATTGTGTAGTACAATGGGTTTATGATAGAAGGGATCCAAAGCATGGAAATGGTTTTGATAGATGGATAGAGTGAGAAATCCTTACAAGAAATATGGTGTCTTGTATGTCACTGACATTAGCATTTGAGGTTGATGGAGTTAAGAAGGTAGAAAATTTATCCAGGTCATGGGTATTCCATTGGAGATGATAGTTTCATCTTCCAAAAGTGTTGTGTGCTCAATGTGGAGCTAGTTAGTGTATGAATTTTTGGAAAAGTTGTGTGGATAGTTTGAGTACACAATGTCATAAGTTTGTTAGTTTTTTTTGTATATATAGGGATTGTTGTGGTTGTTTATGTAACAATCCTTGATAAGTATACTATTTTGACAATTTTTGTTGTTGTTGAACGATGAATTGCATACTATTAAATGTTTTTGGTGAGGATTTTGTTGATGGGGCTAGTTGATGGTATTTTTTTACTAAGTATATTGTTTATTTATCCGATCTTGGCTTGTGCCAATTTTTTGTGAGTATATTCGTCTGGTTTATAAAATGTTATTTATATTTACTTCACATGGTAGTGATCAGGGCATCCCCTAGTTTTTCAGACCACGACAGGCTAGGGGAAAGATGTAAACATGATTGTAACTGTACAATTTAAATACGTAAAAATGTTATGTTATTATATAGTTTCAGTGAGTATTTTTGTTTCGTTAGGTAATTTTTTCTATATTTTTTGTGTAGGGTTCTGTGAGGGGCACCTCCCTCACAATAGATGTTACCAGACCTCCCTCGAGGCGGAATGTATACATCAATTCCATTGTACAAATTTAATATGTACAAATAGTTCTATTGTTATGTTTTTTCAAGAGTATATTCGTTTGGTTTATATAATCGTATCTATATTTGATGAAGAGTGTTGCTCGCGGAACCCACCCAACTTTTGATCAGACGACAACAGCCTCGAGAAAACATGTAAACCTAATTTTAATTCTACAATTTAAATACGTCAAAATTGTAAACATATAAAATGTAGCATAATGTTTTTTTGTTATGTAATTTTTTGTTTGTATATTGGTTTCATTATGATAAAGTTGTCTACTTTTATTTTTTGCAAATTGTTGATCGAGAAAAATCTCCAGTTGTAGATCAGACGACACAAACTTCTAGACATCAGGTAGACCTAGATGTAATTCTAGGAATATATCATGATAGATATGTTTTGTTAATATAATTTTATCCTCAAACTATTTCTCTAACACGTAAGTATTGTTTTATATTTTTTGTTGCAGACCAATCATTCGGTGTATGAAACAACATCACAACAATCCATAGATTTTGATGTGCATGAGTTACTGAATGATGCTAACACTGGTTCTTCTCTAGACCCAGTTAAGGAGACAAAAAATGCCTTCAAAAAAGTTAATGCAGATATCTTCTATTCATTATTCCGCAGACATACGAGATTAGAGACAAGGTTTAAGTGTTGGTAAAGAGATCTCATGCTTTGCAAGTAAATTACAAAATATTAAATCATAATAACAATTCATTTAGAACTTTATAATTTTTACTTTTATATGATAGTAAACTTATAATTGAATAGTTTGTATTTACATAATTTTCTATGACCACACACTAGTGGTCAAGGTGGTGTTGGGCCTAGTGATACTCGTGGAGATCAATTGTCACATGAGCAAATGACTCCACGTACACTAATTCATGCACCATTGTTGTTAAATGAAAAGTAGGAAACACGTTTCGCGACACCCTCGAGGCCAGCATAGAGTGTATCCATCGTTGACCGATGCACACCAGATCGTGCAAAAGAAGGGGTGGATGCATATCTTGCTAGTAATGTTGATGGTAAAGCAACATTTCCTGGATCTTCCTGTGTCATTGACACGGGTTCAATATAGACAATTTTTTTTGTGGACTAGGAACTCGTTCCAATAAATATAGAGAATATTCGAGGTAATTATACATTGTTCAAGTTAGATTTTATAATTTGATTGTAATATATTGATAGGACCTTTTTTTAAACTAATAATGGCATGATTGTTTTGCAAAAAATGATATTTTTTTATAAAAATATAAATGATTTGACCTTTGAGATATTCGGGCCACCATCTGCACAATATGAGATAGAAAAACGAAAAATTTAAAGGATGAGTTGACTAATCGATTAATTGACCTGTTCGAAAATTATACATTCGATACAATAAAGGTCCTAAAGAAGGTGGGACAACATATGACGATTATCCAAGACCAATATAGGATTCACCTAGAAATGAACCTTAGGTATGAGTATTCTTCGATGATTCCATTAAGGGAGTGTAAATCCCTAGTGGAAGATGGAAATGAAATGGCTCTGAGAAAAACAGGAAAGATACCACCAAGCATAGGGGGGTATGCAATACTTTCCACAATGTAATGTTAAACCTTATTATAATTAATTTTTATATTGAATTTGGAACATCTAACGTAATTCAACACTTGCTTAGTCTATCAGACACATCAAAGGCCACAAAAGAACAACTAGAAAAAATGAGTCAGCACAAGCTTGGTCCTGGTGATTATTCGAATTTGGTAGCACAAATTGTAAATATCGAAAACCTGAGAATGTATCAAAATAATAAATTACAAATTAATATAATTTTAATGCGCCACAAAATGTAAAATTAATGACGTAAGGAAAATATGCAGGCCAACCAATTCAAGGAAGTGTCCACTTAGGAATACTTGAAGCTTGGCTTCTAGCACGGGTTTCAAACTATTTTTGAACGTTGAAAAAACATGTCTAGGAAAGAAAGAAACATGTCTCATGGATATCCATCGGGTGCACATGTATCTAAAATCTATATAGTTTAATAAATATTAATTACCTATGGAATCTATCCATTATAAACAATTAACATAAAATATTTATTCTATTTTGAGCGAGAAAGCAATGATCCCCTTAATGTCGATGATGGACAACAACAAATCGAATATCAAACTTTGTTTCCTAGTATTGAATTTATTCATATGCTAAAATTTAATATATAACATTGCAGATGATGAATATTAATTTTATTCTCCATATTTCAACTGCAGAGCATGTAGAGGGTCACAATGTATAGTTTGATCCTGGGAAGAAAGATGAAGAACATGGTGTGACCACAACAAGTAAAAAAACACATTTTTAATGTTTTTTTAAAATGAAACATATGTAATTATAATAACAAAATAAATTAATGCAATATTTTCACATTATTGCAGCAAATCCAAAACCCTTGACGTAAAATCCACATGGCGAGTAGTTTACTAGGAATACATCACAACAAGTTGATGAAGCAAGAAAAACCAAACGAAAAATTCCCAAAGATGCAATTATTGTTGTTTTTTTAAAGAGAAAAAAAAATAGAAAGAAGTGACTAGAGAAATATTGTGTAATTATTTTTTACTATAAGAAATATTATGAAATTATTTTTGACAATAATTCTTTAGTCACTTTTTTCTAATTTTTATTTTCTTTAAAAAATCAACAAGAAGCGCATCTTTAGGATTTTGTCGTTCGGTTCCTTATGCTCCATGACCTAGCTGTGATGTCTGCCTAATAGACTGCTCGCAAGATGGATTTTACAGTAAAAGGTTAGGATTTGATGTAATAATGTGAAAATGTTGCATTAATTTATGTTGTTATTATAATTATAAGTATTTCATTAAAAGAACATTACTAATGTGGTTTTTACCTGTTGTAGTCACATCATGATCTTCATTTCCCTGTTCAAGCTCAACCAATACAGTGTAACCCTCTACATGCTCTGGAGTTGAAATATAGACACGTACAATTAATGCTTACCATATGCAATGCTATATATTAAATTGTAACATATGACTAAGTTCATTACCATAAATCGAAGCATGATATTCTATTAGTTGTTTTTCATCATCGACATTAGGAGGATCATGCTTTTTTGTTCAAAATAGAATAAATATTTTATGTTAATTGTTTATAATGAATATATTGCATAAGTAATAAATTTTCATTAAACTATATATATTTTATATACATGTGCACTAGATAGATCACCAAAAGACCGTGTTTGCCTAAACAATCTTTTTCGGCATTCAACAACAACTTCAAATCTGTGTTGAAAGTCAAGCTTCAAGTCTTCCTGAGTGAGCAATTCCTTGAGAATAATTAATTTAACATTTTGCAACGCATTAAAAGGAGAATAATTTGCAATTTATTATTTGGATGCATTATAGGGTTTTTTATACTTACAATTCATGCCACCAAATTCAAATAACCCCTGGGCCCAAGCTTGTGTTAACCAATATTTTTTAGTCTTGTCTTTGTGTCCTTTGATGTGTTTAACAACCTAAGTAAATGTTGAATTACGTTAGATGTTCTAAATTTGAGGTAAAAATTAATAATAATAAAGGTTGGTATTACATTGTAGAAAGCATTGCATACTTTCCTCTACTTTGTGGTAACTTTCATGTTTTCTCAGAGTCCTCTCATTTTTATATTCCACTAGGGCTTTTCGCTCCATTGATGGAATCATCGAAATTCTCTCATACCCGGAGTTCCTTTTGTGAACCCTATATTGGTATCAAACAATCTTCATATGTTGTCCAACATTCTTTTAGGACCTTTGTTGAATCGAAGGTATCCTTGCCGAACATGCCAACTAACCGATTAGTCAGCTCATCCTATAAATTTTTCATTTGTCTATCCCACCTTGTGTTAAACCATTATATTTTTATAAAAAACATCATTTCCTGCAAAACAATCATGCCATCATTAGTTTAAAAAAATGTTTGATCGATATATTATAATCAAATTATAAAAGTTATGTTAAACAATGTATAATTACCTGAGATATTATATCTTTATTAGAATGTGTTTCTCGTCCACCAAAAATGTTGTCTCTATTGAACCTATTCCAGTGAGAGGAAGATCCAATAAATTCTACTTCAACATCAACATTACTAGTAGGATCTACATCCATCCATTACTTTGCATGATTTGGTGTGCGTTGGTCAACAACAGCTGCACTCTCTATTGACCTCGAGGGTGTTGCAGAAGGTGTTGTCAACTGTTCAATCGACAACAATGGTGCATAAATTGGTGTACACTGAGTCATTTTCTCATGTGATGACTGATCTCCACGAGCATCATAGGGCCCAACACCGTCTTGACCACCAGTGTGTGGTCGCAGAAAATCATGTAAGTAAAAACCATTCAATTATAAGTTCACTATCATATAAAAGTAAAAATTATAAAGTTCTAAATAAATTGTTATTATAATTCAAGATTCTGCAACTTACTTTCAAGGCATGGGATCTCTTTACCAACACTTCTACCTTGGCTTTAATCTCGTCTGTCTATGGAATAATGAATAGAATACAAAATATATCTACATTAATTTTTTTCAAAGTTTTCTCTATTATATTAACCGGTTCTAGATAAGAAACAATGTCAGCATCGTTCAACAACTAATGCACATCAAAATCTATGTATTGATGTGATGTTGTTTCATACACGGAATCATTGTTCTGCAACGAAAATATATAAAGCATTGCTTACGTGTTAAAACAATAGTGTGAGAAAAAAATTATATTAACAAAACATATCTATCATGATAAGTTCCTAGAATTACATCTAGGTTTACCAAATGCCTGGAAGCTGGTGTCTTCTGATCCACGACTGGAGAATTTCCCCAATCATCCACTTGCAAAAAAATAGACAACATTATTATAATGAAACCAATATACAAATAAATAATTCATAACAAAAAAACATTATAGTACATATTATACATGTGTACAATTTTGACGTACTTAAATTGTAGAATTACAATCAGGTTTACCGATTGTCCCAATGATGTTGTCGTATGATCAACAACTAGGTAGTTTATTTGATCAACACTCCGCATCAAATATAGATAAGATTATATAAACAAAATGAATATACTCTTGAAAAAACATAAAAACAGAACTTTTGTACATATTAAATTTGTACAATGACATTGATGTATACCTACCGCCTCGAGGCAGGTTTGGTAACATCTACTATAAGGGAGTTTCCCCTCACAAAATCCAACATAGAAAACATAGAAAAAATTTCCTCAAAAAACTAAAATACTCAATAAAACAATATAATAATATAACATTTTGACATATTTAAATTGTACAGTTACAATCATGTTTACATCCTACCCCAAAGCTGTTGTCGTCTGACCAACTACTGGAGGGATGCCCTAATCACTACCCTGCAAAGTAAATATAAATAATATTTTATAAACCAAATGAATATAATCACGAAAAAACATACAAAAAACTCATTTTTCAAATTATACTTGTACTATTACAAAGATGTATATCTTGCGCGACCCCGATCACTACCATGCGAAATAAATATAAAAAATTTAATCAAAATTATAATAATTTACCAACGAAAAATCCTAAGAAGGTTAAAATAATTAATAAGAAGCTGGGTAAATTGTTGGATGTACTGCATCCATAGTAACCGTGTTTGTATCTACTCGATTCAAATTGTAATTAATAAGTAAATCTTTCTTTACAGCTATTGATTTAATGGCACATACAAGTAGATGGTTTCCTTCACGCTCCTCAAATATGCAGTTGGGTTTATTAAGTGTAGACCTTGGTTGTGTACTGTTTATAAACCCCGCAATATTCTTAGTTTCCTTTGACCTTTCGTTAATGTACAAGGTTGATCCTTTATTTTGATATTTGTTTTCAGTCGTAAATAATTTGTTGACAACCCATATCTACGCATACTTCGTTTATATTAAACCCGACGCATCAAATCTTTATAGTTGTAAAAGGGACCAACATACTCCTTTAGTGTTATACATCTGTTGTAACCAACCTTTAACAAATTAATTAATGTCTAGTTAATGTTCTTGTATGGATGAGATTGTATAAGACAATGGGTTTGTGGTAAAAGAGATCTAAAGCATGTGAAGGGTTTGTGATAGACGGATAGAGTGAGAAATCCTTACAAGAAATATGTTGCCTTGCATGTCACTAACATTAGCTTTTGAGGTTGATGGAGTTAAGAAGGTAGGATATTTATCTAGGTCATGGGTATTCCATTGGAGATGATAGTTTCATAATAAAAAAGTGTTGTATGCTACATGTGGAGCTAGTTAGTGCCTAAATTTTTTTTAAAGTTGCGTGCACAGTTTGAGCACACAATGTCACAAGATTGTTGGTTTTTTTTGCGTCTATAGGAATTGTTGTGGTTGTCGATGTAACAATCTTTTCTAAGTATATTGTTTTGGAAATGTTTTTTGTTGTTGAACGATGGATTACAGACTATTAAATGTTTTTTGTGAGGATTTTGTTGATGGTGTTGGTTGATGGTATTTTTTTACTAAGTATATTGTTTATTTATCCATATTTTTTTATGCCTCCTTTACTTGCTTAAAATTGGTATTGGTTTAATGTTTTTTTAACATGATGGTATTTTGCTCTTATTTGCCAAGTTTTTTCAACCATGGTACAGGTAGAACCAACCATGTATTTGTCAGATCTGTCTTCATTAGGCGAGGGGAGTTTAGGAAGACTAGATGAAAGTGAAACATCCAGAAGGTCTACAAGGACTAAATCAACTAAATGTCAGAAGATCAGAAGAAAATTCAATAAATACATGGAGTTTTTTCTCGCAGAAGTGAGGGCATGTTCCTATGTTGATGAGACAATAGGCGACATCAACATGCTCTTAAGGTACAAACATATATTGAAACAATAGGTACCTAGGGATCTTCCTCAACTCAACACATATTTTTGTGTGAATGAGAGGATATATAGAATTGCATCGTCGGCATTACACGGAGTTGGGTTGTTTTGTATGGATGGCATAAAGGTCAATTACAGTAGATGTACAAAATTCATTGAGTATGTTGGACTATCTTACAAATACAATGATTGGATGCACCTTGTTCAATACACACAAAGTATGTTTAGATCTGGGTTGTCAACAAATTATTTACAAATGAAAGACAAAGATCAAAATAAAGGATCAACGTTGTACATTGACGGAAGGCCAAAGAAAACTAAGAATATTGTGGGGTTTATAAACAATACACAACCATGGTCTACACTTAAGCAACCAACCTGCATACACCCTACATATTTGAGGGACGTGAAAGAAATTGTCTAATTTTACATTCCATTAAATCAATAGCTTCATGGGAAGAGTTGTTTATTAATTACAATTTGATTCGAGTAGATACAAACACGGTAACTATGGATGTGGTACATTCAAGAAATAACCCAACTTTGTATTAATTATTTTAATCTCTTTAGTAATTTTTCATTAGTAGATTGTTATAATTTTGATTAATTTTTCTATATTTATTTCATAGGGTAGTGACCGGGGGTGCATCACCTTGACAGTTGGTCTGAGGAGTACACCATCCTTGAGGAAACAATATACATCTTTGTAATAGTACAAGTATAATTTAGAAAATGAGTTTTTTTGTGAGTATATTCATCTGGTTTATAAAATGTTATCTATATTTACTTCACAGGGTAGTGATTAGGGCATCCCCCAAGCAATTGGTCAACCAACAGCAGCCTCGCAGCAAGATGTAAACATGGATGTAACTGTACAACTTAAATACATCAAAATTTTATGTTATTATATTGTTTCAGTGAGTATGTTGGTTTTGTTAAATCATTTTTTCTATGTTTTTTATGCATAGTTCTGTGAGGGGCGCTTGTTAGTTTTTTAACATTAAGCTAGCATTATGTTAGGATCTTTACTGAGAGAAAAACAAGTACAACAATCAAACACAAGAGACAATGAACACAATGTTTTTGATCAAGGAAACCATAAATGGAGAAAACCCCACAACTTCCTCAGAGATAGAATCAACACAAGATGTAAAACCCCAAAACAGTAAGATGCACTCCCGACAGTAGTAATCTTCTTATTGTCTAGCCCTAGTGTCTTTCCTTCCTCAACTATGCACTACACCTGAGTGTGTGAGTGATGTGTGCTAAATAGAGATCCCATATCTCTATTTATACTAATCCTGACATGACTAAAACCCTACTAGGGAAGACCTCTACTTGGAGAGTCTAATAACCCTAGTGCCCCGGAACTGTGGGGACTTTAACTCTTACACAATTGGAGAGTTACCCACTATGACTTGACATGACTTGTTTACATTATTGATCCTCTCGATCGGAACATCGGGGCATCACAACATGACTCAAATACATAATAGATACATCCTGGAATAAACATTGGGTTACAATACATAAGATACATAGATGAATACATTCTAAAGTTACAAATACATCAACACTCCCTCTTAACTAGGAAGGTATTCTTTTGACACAATTTTCTGCACTGGTCTTTTTCTTTGTGTCATCTGCATCTTGAGTCTTCTGAGTCTTCAAGTCATCTTCATCTTCAAGTCATCGTGATCCTTCGAATCATGGGACATCATCACTGGATCTGGATCATCTCTCAATCTGGATCATCATGGAACATCATCACTGGATCTAGATCATCTCTCGATCTGGATCAACATCATTGGACTGGATCTGGATCATCTCTCGATCTGGATCAACATCACTGGACTGGATCTAGATCATCACTACTGGATCTGGATCATAGCTCAATCTGGATCTAACCTAGTCATCATCATGTGTGTGCTATCTCGTCATAGGGAGTTATACAAAGCCAGCCTTCTTTCATGCTGGGTGTATGCCTACCTCCTCGTAGGTCTTTGGTAGCCCTTACATCTAACCTACTTGTCAGAATAGCCAGCACTCACATCTGACCTGCTCGTCAAAAAGGAAGTAGCCCTTATATCTGTCCTACTCGATAGAATGGCCAGCACTCACATCTTACCTACTCGTCAGAAAGGCGGTAGCCCTTATATCTGTCCTACTCAACAGAATGGCCAGCACTCACATCTGACCTACTCGTTAGAAAGGCGGTAGCCCTTATATCTGTCCTACTCGACAGAATGGCCAGCACTCACATCTGACCTACTCGTCAGAAAGGAGGTAGCCCTTATATCTGTCCTACTCGACAGAATGGCCAGCACTCACATCTGACCTACTTATCAGAAAGGTGTTAGCCCTTATATCTGTCCTACTCGACAGAATGGCCAGCTCTCACATCTGTCATGGGAGGAACTTAATCCTTTAGCCATGAACAGAATGGAACTGCCCTTACATCTGACCTACTCGTCAGAATGGCGGTAGCCCTTACATCTGACATGGAAGGAACTAAATCCTCTCACCATGAACAGATTGGCTCAGCCCTTACATCTGACCTGCTCGTCAGAATGGCTTTGGGACTCATCACTTTCCCTTGAAGGAAACCTCGATCTGGAGAACACCAAGCTTCTCCCTAAAGTACTCAAACTTCACTCTGGCTAATGGCTTCGTCAACACATCAGCTATCTGTTCCTCCGTCGCAACATATTGGAGCTTCACTGCTTCCCTCTGCACCATATCCCTTATATAGTGATACTTGATCTCGATGTGATTCGACTTGTCATGGAACACTGGATTCTCTGACAACTTCACACAAATCTGGTTGTCACAATGTATACAAGTAGCATTCAACTAGAGATCAAATATATCAGACAGTAGCTTCTGTAGCCATACTGCCTCACAACTAGTTGAACAAGCTACGACATACTCTGCTTCAGCTGTACTCAGTGCCACACAGGATTGCTTCCTGCTAAACCAAGAGATCACACCTAATCCCATACTGAAGCGACACCCTAAATTTCTCTTCCTATCGATGGAACTGCTTGCCCAATCTGAATCAACATAACCCTCCAGGTTAATCTTTTGATTCACATCATACTTGAGCCCGTAATCAATTGTACCCCTCAAGTACCTCATAATATGCTTTGCAGAAATCAAGTGAACATTTCTTGGATATGTCAAGAACTGGCTCAAGGTGTTCACAGCAAAGCAAATGTCTGGTCTCGTGTTCGTCAGGTACATCAATGACCCAATCAGCTGACGATACATCGTAGCATCAACTGTCTCTGAAGAAGAATCATTCAATAGCTTCAGGTTCGATGCCATAGGTGTGGCCATAATCTTGTAGTCCATCATCCCAAACCTCTTGAATATCTCTACCGCATACTTCCCTTGTCCAAGGAAGATTCCATCCACACTCTGCCACACCTCCATACCTAGAAAGTAATGCATCATACCCAAGTCCTTCATCTCGAACTCGGCAGCAAGCTTTATCTTTGTATCAGTAATCAACCCATCCATACCTGTCACAAATAGATCATCTACATATAGTAGAAGCATCACTGGGTTGCTATCTTCAACCTTGTAGTAAAGGTTGGAATCTGCTTTACTCTTGGTAAAGCCCAAACTGGATAGAAATCTATCAATTCTGCCGTACCATGGGTGCCTGTTTCAAACCGTATAGGGCTTTCTTCAATATGCATACATGAGACTCCCTGTCATGTGTCTTAAAACCAAGTGGCTATTCTACATACACTTCCTCTTTTACTACACCATTCAAGAAAGCAGTCTTGACATCCATTTGGTGTATCTTCCATTTCATCACTGTAGCCAGAGAAAGTATTGATCTGATGGAAGTGTATCTGGATACAGGTGCAAGGTCTCTTCATAGTCTATTCCCTCTTTCTGAGAGAAACCTCGAGCTACAAATCTTGCCTTATACTTTTCAATGCTACCATCTGCAGCATGCTTGATCTTGTAGATCCATTTGGAAGTTACAACTGACTTCCTATCTGGTCTTGGGACAACATCCCAAACATCATTCTTCATGATCGATTGGTACTCTTTGATCATAGCATCCTTCCATTCTTTCTGTTCTGCCGCTTCTTCATAACTGGAAGGTTCTTTATCAATGGAATCACATAGTAAAGCTACATACTCAGAATTTGATCTGGTCCTCTTTCTTTCTCTGTGATTCTCTTCTGGAGCCCCATATCTTTCCGCACCTTGGATAAGTTCTCGTACCCAAGCCGGTTTCCTCTTATGAGAATTCTTCTCTAGAGGTGGATCTACAGGTCTTTGTGGTTCTTCAAATTCTCGATCTTCTTCTCGAGTTTCTTCATTCATGGTTGTATCATGAATTCTGGGTTTTTCTACTTCTTTAGGTTCTTTAGTAGGTCTCTTTCTAGATTTGATGTAAGCTGTGTCTTCATCAAATTTCACATCCCTGCTGATGTCAATCTTCTTATATCCTGGGAAATATATTCTGTAAGCCTTCGAGCTTTCAGAGTATCCCACAAATATACCCTTCTTTCCTGAAGGATCTAATTTAGTCCTCTTCTCTTTTGGAATGTGGATGTACACAGGACAGCCGAATATTCTGAGATGGCTGACTTCTGGTTTCTTGCCGGAGAAGACTTCTTCAGGAGTCTTGTTCTCGAGTACTCTATGTGGAGTACAGTTCTGTACATACACCGCTGTTCTAGCAGCTTCCGCCCAAAGATGCATAGGAAGGTATTGATCATGAAGCATTGCTTTTGCAGCTTCCATGATAGTTCTATTCTTCCGTTCCGCAACCCCATTCTGTTGTGGATTATAAAGAGTGGACAACTCCCTCTTAATCCCTGATTTTTTGCATAGCTCTTTGAATTCATTTGAAGTGAATTCTCCACCATTATCTGATTGAATGGTCTTGATCTTCTTTTCAGTATGGTTTTTGATTAAGGCTTTGAATTCTTTGAACTTACTGAACACTTCGTCTTTGTTCTTCATGAAGTAAACCCATGTCTTCCTAGAAAAATCATCAATAAAAGAAACATAATATGCATACCCTCTTAGAGATTTTGATGACATAGGACCGTATACATCGGAGTGGATGATTTCCAAGATTCCTTTTGCTTTGTTTTCACTGCTTGAAAATGTCTTATTTGTATTCTTTCCTTTCGCACATCCTTTGCAGACCCCATCATGTTTTGCTTGAATTTCTAGAAGACCTTCGACAGCTTTGCTTGCAATAGGTAGTGCTCTGTAATGCACATGTGCAATCCTTCTATGCCAAATTTCACTTGGCTCTACTGTGTCATGGACCAATACTTGTTCTGGATGGCCCTTCAATTTGTATAATCCTCCTTGTTTTCCAATGACTACCGCATCATCGATAGTCTTTCCTTTTGGCCAAATGATGACTTGACCATCTATGAATGCAACCCGCATTCCTTTTGCATCTAATGCTGATATGGAGAGAAGGTTCTTCTTGAGTCCTGGCACAAACAATACTTTTTTCATTGTTAGAGATTTTCCAGACTCTAACTTATATGAAGATTCCTCGCTACCTTTTATTGGATATTGGTAGTCATCTCCTAGCTTTACCTTGTGAGGTGATTCATGTTCTGACATTCTAACAAAGGATTCCTTGAATCTAGTCATATGTTTGGAAGCCCCACTGTCTATAAGCCAATCATCACTACTATGAGTAATGTTACCTGTGAGAGCTGATATCAGAACATATTCATCCTCACTTGAAGAATCTTCACTTTCACATCTAGATCTCTTTCTAGATGGTTCATCATCCTTTGCAGCATGAGCATGATGTCTTCTTTTGTTGCTCTTCTTTACTATCTTCTGTTTGTTAGGACAATTCCTTGCATAGTGTCCTGCATCTTCACAAGTATAGCATATGATCCTAGATACATCTGTTCTATTATTTTTGTGAAAGTGCTTACCTCTAGACTCATGAGATTTTCTCTTGCTTGACTTGGAGTGAGACTTGGAGTGTGTCGTAAGAGCTTGGTCTTCACTTTCCATATTCTCTTCTCGAGCTGCTATCCGAGCTTCTTCTTGAGAGCACTCTTCCCATAGTTTCCTGAACTTGACTAACTTCTTCCTATCACAGATTCCTTGGATAAAAGAATCCCATGACCTAGGAAGGCCATTCAATGTAGTCATCACAATCTTTGCATTTTCCACTTCTTCATCAACTGCTTCTAGTTGCTCTTTGATCTGAGAAATTCTTGTGAAGTAAGATTGGATTGTTTCTGCATTCTGAATCTTCACATTCTTCAGTTGGTTTCTTAGGGTCATCTTTCGATTGATGTTCTTCCCTTCAAACAATTTGGTTAGGGCATCAAACATAGCTTTAGGTGTCTTGAGAGAGGACACCTGTGGGATAAGGTGATCCTTAATAGAATCAGCAATGATCCTCTTTTCCATAACCATCTTCTTATGTAAGGCCTTTGCCTCATCTCCCTCTAGAACTGGAACCTCCTCATGAATGTAGGAGTCTAATTCATTTTCTTCCAGAACCAAGGAGATTCTATACTTCCAGGCTCGGAAGTTTTTAACTGCCACAAGCTTTTCATCAAGATTGGTATGATGAGACATCTTAAATGAGAACCTCAAATGGAAATACAAAATATTTTAGATCTTACTAGGTTCAAGATGTCGGATCTGAAACTTGAGCTAAAATCCTGCAGAGCTGGTTCAGGAGCAAATTAGGGTTTTGGTTTTCCGGAGTTCTGTCTACCCAAATGCCTTGAAATTTGTCCCTAACTTTGATTTTGGGGAGGAGATCAATCCAGGCTTGGGTTCATTGAAAAATTCCTCTTATGTGAAAAGCCCTAATTTTCGACAGTAGTGACAGGTCCAAAACTGAAAAACCTTAGAATTGGATTATGCTTCGATAGAAAGATGCGCCCTAAGGAGGAGAGTTGTTCCACCTTACTTTGTTGAAAATCTGTGGAGGAAGATCCATAAAATAGGAAGCCCTAGTTCTCGCAGCTGCACAGTGTCTTCTTCTCATGTTAGCTCTGATACCATGTTAGTTTTTCAACATTAAGCTAGCATTATGTTAGGATCTTTACTGAGAGAATAACAAGTACAGCAATCAAACACAAGAGACAATGAACACAGTGTTTTTGATCGGGGAAACCATAAATGGAGAAAACCTCGCAACTTCCTCAGAGATAGAATCAACACAAGATGTAAAACCCCAAAACAGTAAGATGCACTCCCGACAGCAGTAATCTTCTTCTTGTCTAGCCCCAGCGTCTTTCCTTCCTCAACTATGCGCTACACTTGAGTGTGAGAGTGATGTGTGCTAAATAGAGATCCCAGATCTCTATTTATACTAATCCCGACATGACTAAAACCCTACTGTGACCGACCTCTACTTGGAGAGTCTAATAACCCTAGTGCCTTGGAACTATGGGGACTTTAACTCTTACACAATCGGAGAGTTACCCACTATGACTTGACATGACTTGTCTACATTATTGACCCTCCCAATCGGAACATCGGGGAATGACAACATGACTCAAATACATAATAGACACATCCCAGAATAAACATAGGGTTACAATACATAAGATACATAGATGAATACATTCCGAAGTTACAAATACATCAACGACGCTTCCTTCACAATAGATGTTACCAGATCTGCCTTGAGGCAGTAGGTATACATCAATGCCATTGTACAAATTTAATATGTACAAATAGTTCTATTGTTCTGTTTTTTCAAGAGTATACTCGTTTGGTTTATATAATATTTTCTATATTTGATGCAGAGTGTTGATCTGGGAAGACACCTAGCTTTTGATTAGACGACAACCACCTCGGGGTAACATGTAAACTTGATTGTTATTCTACAATTTAAATACGTCAAAATTGTACACATATATCAAATCTAGCATAATGCTTTTTTTGTTTATATATTGATTTCATTATGATAATGTTGTCAATTTCTTTTTTTGGAGGTGGATTATCGGGGAAAGTCCCTAGCTGTGGATCAGACGACACCATCTTCCAAGAATCAGACAAACCTAGATGTAATTCTAGGAATATATCATGATAGATATGTTTTGTTAATATATTTTTTTCCATAGACTATTGCTTTAACATGTAAGTAACGTTTTATATATTTTTATTGCAAACCAATGATTCGATCTATGAAACGACATCACAACACTCCATAGATTTTTATTTGTATGAGTTGTTGAACGATGCTAATATTGGTTCTTCTCTAGACCCGGTTAAGGTGATAGAGAAGACATTGAAAACAATTAAAGCGGATATCATTCATCTCTATTCATTATTCTGCATACAGAAGAGATTAAAGTCAAGATTTAAGTGTTGGTAAAGAGATATCATGTCTTGTAAGTAAGTTTTGAAACCTTGAATTATAATAACAATTTATTTAGAACTTTATAATTTTTACTTGTATATGATAGCGAATTTATAATTGAACAGTTTGTATTTACATGATTTTTTGCGACCACGCACTAGTGGTCAAGGCGATGTTGGGCCCAGTGATGCTCATGGAGAGGAGATCAATCGTTACATGATCAAATTAACACCGATTCATGCACCATTGTTGTCAAATGAACAGTTGGAAACAGGTCCTGTGACACTTATGAGGCCAGCAGAGAGTGTAGCTACTAACCGGCACACACCATATCGTGCAAAAGAAGTAGTTGATGCATAGCCTGTTGTAATGCTCATGGTGAAGAAACACTTCTTGGATCTTCTAGTGCCACTGTAATGGGTTCAATATAAACAACATTTTGGTGGACGAGGAATTTTTTCCAATAAATATAGGAAATATAACAAGTAATTATACATTGTTCAAGTTAGCTTTTATAATTTGATTGTAATATACTGATAAAACATTTTTTTAAACTAATGATGGCATGATTGTTTTGCAGTAAATGATACTTTTTATAAAAATATAATGATTTGACCTTGGAGATATTCGGGCCACCATCCGCACAAGGTGATATAGACAAACAAATTTTTTTAAGGATGAGGTGACTAATCGGTTGGTTGGCTTATTCGGAAACGATACCTTCGATACAACAAACCTCCTAAATAAGGTTGGACAACATATGAAGATTGTTCGAGACCAATATAGGGTTCACCTAGAAAGAAACCCTAGGTATGAGTGCCCTCCGATGATTCCATAAAGGGAGTGGAAATCCTTAGTGGAAGATGGAAATGAGATGGCTCTAAGAAAATGAGGAAAGATACCACCAGGCACAGGGATGTATGCAATACTTTCCACAATGTAATGCTAACCTTTATTATTATTAATTTTTATATTAAATTTGAAAAATTTAACGTAATTCAACACTTTTTTAAGCTGTCAAACACATAAAAGGTCACAAATGCACGTTTATAAAAATTAATCAGCACAAGCTTGGTCCTGGTGGTTATTCGAATTTGGCGGCACAAATTGTAAGTATGGAAAACCCGATAATGCATCCAAATAATAAATTGCAAATTATTCTCATTTTAATGTGCCGCAAAATGTAAAATTAATGACGTAATGCAAATATGCAGGCCGACCAAATCAAGGAAGTTCCCACTCAGAAAGAATTGAAGCTCGGATTCCAGCCCGGCTTTGAAGCTGTTGTTGAACACCGAAAAAACTTGTCTAAGCAAACACGGTCTTCTGGTGATCCATCTGGTGCACATGTATGAAAAATCTATATAGTTTAATAAAGATTTATTACTTGTGCAATCTATTTGTTACAAATAATTAGCATAAAATGTGTATAATGTTTTGAGTGGAAAAAACAATGATCTCCTTAATGTTGATGATGAAAAACAATCAAACGATTATCAAATTTTGATTACTGGTAATGAATTTATTCATATGCTACAATTTAATATATATTATTGCAGATGATGAACATTAATTGTACTTCTCCATATTTAAACTACAGAGCATGTAGAGGGTCACACTGTACAGGTTGATCCTAAGAGGGAAAATGAAGAACATGATGTGACCACAACATGTAAAAAAACACCTTTGTAATAGTTTTTTTTAATAAACATTTGTAATTATAATAACACAATAAATTAATGCAACATTTTCACATTATCGTAGAAAATACGAACCCCTTGACACAAAATCCACGTGGCGAGTAGTTCACTAGGCAGTCATCACAGTAAGTTGATGAAGCACCAAGAACCGAACGAAAAATTCTAGAAGATATGCTTCTTGTTGATTTTGTAAAGAGAATAAAAAATTAAAAGAAGTGACTGAAGAAATATTGAGTAATTATTTTTTACTGTAAGAAATATTGTGAAATTATTTTTGACAATACTTCTTTAGTCATTTCTTTTTAATTTTTATTCTCTTTATAAAATCAACAAGAAGCACATCGTCTAGAATTTGTCGCTCGGTTCTTGGTGCTTCATCAACTTGCTGTGATGTCTTCCTAGTAGACTGCTCCCCACATGGATTTTGCAACAAGGGGTTAGGATTTGCTACAATAATGTGAAAATGTTGCATTAATTTATTTCTTTATTATAATTACAAGTATTTTATTAAAAAATAACATTACAAATATTTTTTTAACCTATTGTGGCCACATCATGTTCTTCATTTTCCTATCTAGACTCAACCAGTACAGTGTGACCCTCTACATGATCTGCAACTGAAATATGGAGAAATACAATTAATGTTCACCATATACAATGCTATATATTAAATTGTAGCATATGAATAAATTCATTACCAGGAATCGAATGATGATATTTGATTGGTTGTTATCCATCATTGATATTAAGGAGATCATTGCTTTCCTGCTGAAAACAGAATAAATATTTTATGTTAATTGTTTATAATGAATAGATTGCACAAGTAATAAATCTTGATTAAACTATATAGATTTTATATACTTGTGCACCAGATGAATCACTAGAAGACTGTGTTTTCCCAAAAAAGTTTTTTTAGTGTTCAACAATAGCTTCAAAGACGTGCTAGAAGCCAGGCTTCAAGTCTTCCTAAGTGGAAACTTCCTTGAATTGGTTGGCCTACATATTTGCATTACGTCATTAATTTTACATTTTGTGGTGCATTAAAATGAGAATAATTTGTAATTTAAAATTATGGATGCATTATCAGGTTTTCGATATTTACTATTTGTGCCACTGAATTCGAATAACCACTAGGTCCAAGCACGTGTTAACCATTTTTTTCTTATCTTGCCCTTGTGTCATTTGATGTGTTTGACAACCTAAGAAAGTGTTGAATCACGTTAGATGTTTCAAATTCGATATAAAAATTAATAATAATAAGGGTTAGCATTCCATTGTGGAAAGCATTACATACCTTCCTATTCCTAGTGGTATCTTTTCTGGTTTTTTCAGAGTCCTCTCGTTTCTATCTTCCACTGGGTCTTTTCACTCCCTTGATGGAATCATCATAGGATGCTCAAACCTAGGGTTCTTTTCTAGGTGAACCCTATATTGGTCTCAGACAATCTTCATATGTTGTCTAGCTTTCTTTAGGATATTTGTTGTATCGAAGGTATCATTTTCAAACAGGCCAACTAACCGATTAGTCAACTCATCCTTTAAATTTTTCGTTTGTCTATCCCACCTTGTACGAATGGTAGGATCGAAGATCTCTAAGGTCAAACCATTTATATTTTTATTAAAAACATCATTTCCTACAAAACAACCATGCCATCATCAGTTTAAAAAAGGTTCAATCGATATATTACAATAAAATTATAAAAACCAACTTGAAAATTGTATAATTACCTAGGATCTTCTCTATATTTATTAGAACGAGTTCCTCGTCCACCAAAAATGTTGTTTCTATTAAACCTGTGCCAGTCACAGAAGAATATCTAGGGAATGTTGCTTCAACATCTACATTACTAGCAGGTTCTGCATCCATTGATTCTTCTGCACGATTTGGTATGCGTCGATCAACAATGATTGCACTCTCTAATGGCCTCGGGGGTGTCATGGAACGTGTTTTCAACTGTCCAATCAATAACAATGGTGCATGAATCGATGTATGTGGATTCATTTGCTCATGTGACAATTGATATCCATGATCATCACTAGGCCCGTGACTTCCTTGACCACTAGTGTGTGGTCACATAAAATCTTGTAAATACAAACCATTCAATTATAAGTTTAATATAATATAAAAGTAAAAATTATAAAGTTTTAAATGAATTTTTATTATTATTCAAGATTGCGCAACTTAATTGCAAGGCATGATATCTCTTTTCCAACACTTCAACCCTGACTTTAATCTCATCTATCTGCGGAATAATGAATAGAAGATGAAGGATATCTACATTAATTTTTTTCTAGATTATCTCTATTACTTTAACTGGTTCTAAAGAAGAAACAATGTCAGCATCGTTCAATAACTCATGGACATCAAAATCTATGGATTGTTGTGATGTTTCATACATCAAATAATTAGTGTGAAACAAAAATATATAAAACGTTACTTACGTGTTAAACCAATAGTCAGAGGAAAAAATTATATTAACAAAACATATATATCATGATAGATTCTCATAATTACATCTAGGTTTACTTGATGCATGGAAGCTGGTGTCATCTGATCCACAACTAGGGAATTTCTCTGATCATCCACCTGCAAAAAAAGAAGTAGACAACATTATCATAATGAAACCAATATATAAACGAAAAATACATAACAAAAAACATTATGTTACATTTTATATGTGTACAATTTTGACATATTTAAATTGTAGAATTACAATTAGGTTTACTTATTTTCCCGAGATTGTTGTCATCTGATCAACAACCGGGTGGATTTCTCGATCAACAATCTACATTAAATATAGATAAGATTATATAAACTAATCGAATATACTCTTGAAAAAACATAACAACGAAACTCTATGTACATATTAACTTTGTACAATGGCTTCGATGTATACCTGTCGCATCGAAGCAGGCCTGGTAGCATCTACTATGAGGGAGGTGCCCCTCAAAGAACCTTGTAGAAAAAGCATAGAAAAAATTACCCAACGAAACCAAAATGATCACTAAAACAATATAATAACATAACATTTTGACCTATTTAAATTGTTCAGTTACGATCATGTTTACATCCTGCCCCGAGGCTGCTGTCGTCTGACCAACTGCTGGGGGGATGCCTCAATCACTACCCTGCGAAGTAAATATAGATAATAATTTATAAACCAGACTAATATACTCACAAAAAAACTCATTTTTCAAATTATACTTGTACAATTACAAAGATGTATACCTGCTTCCTCGAGGATAGTGTGCTCCTCTGACCAATTGTTGGGGTGATGCACCCCCAATAATTACCCTGCGAAGTAAATATAGAAAATTTAATGAAAATTATAACAATCTACTGACGAAAAATTCTAAAGAGGTTAAAATAATTAATAAAAGGTTAGGTAAATTGTTGAATGCATCACATCCATAGTAACCATGTTTATATCTAATCGATTCAAATTGTAATTAATAAACAGATCTTCCCCTGCAACTATTGATTTAATGACTGATACAAATACATGGTTTATTTCACACCCCTTAAATATGTAGTTAGGTTACTTAAGTGTAGACCCCAGTTGTGTACTATTTATAAACCCCGCAATATTCCCAGTTGCCTTTGACCTTCTGTCAATATACAACATTGATCATTTATTTTGATCTTTGTCTTTTAGTTGTAAATAATTTGTTGACAACCTAGATATACACATACTTTATGTATATTAGACAAAGAACATCCAATATTTGTAGTTGTAAGAGGGTCTAACATAATCCATTAGTTCTGTACATCTGCCGTAACTGACCTTTATGTCATCCATGCAAAACAACCCCAATCCATGTAATGACGACGGTGCAATTCTATATATCCTTTCATTCACACAAAAATATGTGTTGACCTGAGGAAGATCCCTAGGTACACATTGTTTCACTATATGTTTGTACCTTAAGGGAACTTTGATGTCTCCTATTGTCTCATCATCATAGGAACATGACCCCCCTTTTGTGAGAAAAATTTTTATGTGTTTATTGAATTTTATTACAACCTTCTGACATTAAGTTGATATAGCCCTTATAGACCTACTGGATGTCTCAGTTTTCTCTAGACTATTGATGTATTTGTAACTTCAGAATGTATTCACTTGTATATCTTATGTATTGTACCCCGATGTTTATTTAGAGAAGTATCTGTAATGTAATTGAGTCATGTCATGCCCCGATGTTTCGATTGGGAGATGCAATAATATAAACAAGTCATGTAAAGTCATAGAGTATAACCCTCCTTATTGATCAATGGTTAAAGTCCCTGCAGTTGTGTAGCCCTAGGGTTATTAGAATCTCCTAGAGAAATCGGCCCTAGTGAGTTATTGTCAAGTCAGGAATTAGAATAAATAGAGAGGGAGCCTCTCTATTTAACACACATTCATACACATTCACTCACACTCAATTGTAGTGCATAATTGAGAGAGAGAGAAGAAGCTGGGACATGAGAGAGAGAGAATACTTCTATCGGGAGATAATCTTACTATCTTTTGGTTTTACTTTTGGTGTTGATTCTATCTCTAAGGAAGTTGCTGGGTTTTCTCCTTTATGGTTTCCTCAAGGAAAATATTTGTGTCCATTGTCTCTTGTGATTGATTATTGTGCTTGTTATTCTCTCAGATAAGATCCTAAGATCATATAGCTTAAATGTTAAAAATCTAACATGGTATCAGAGCTAGCCTAAGAAGAAGACATTGTGTAGCTGCTGAAGCTAGGGATTCCTACTTTTTGGATCTCTTTCCACATATTTTGAGAAAAAGGAGTTTGGGCTGACTCTCCTCTCTAGGGCGCATCTTTCTATCGAAGCAGAATCTGATTTTGAGCATTTTCAGTTTTTGACCCAACACTACTATCGAAAATTAGGGATTTCCACAGAAGTGGAATTTTTGAGTGGGCCAAGGCCTGGATTGATCTCCTTCCCAAAATCGAAGTTTAGAGATCAAGATCAAAGTTTTTGGTTGGGTAGAACTCCGGTAAATTCAAACCCTAATCTGCTCCTGAAACCAGAAAACCAGCTCTACAAAAATTCAGCTCCATATCCATATCTGACATCTTAACCTGGATCTCCTTGGTCCTGGAAGAAAATGAGTTGGACTCTTACATAAATGAAGAGGTTCCAGTTCCATAGGGAGATGAGGCTAAGGCCTTACACAAGAAGAAATTGGTCATGGATAAGAAGATTATTGTTGATTCAATCAAGGATCACCTCATACCATAGGTGTCCTCTCTAAAGACACCTAAAGAGATGTTTAATGCCCTAACCAAGTTATTTGAAGGGAAGAACATAAACTGAAAGAAGACTCTGAGAAACAAATTGAAGAATGTAAAGATCCAGAATGTGGAGACCATCCAGTCTTACTTTACAAGGGTCTCTCAAATCAAGGAACAGCTGGAAGCAGTAGATGAAGAAGTAGAGAATGCAGAAATTGTGATGACCACCTTGAATGATCTCCCTAGGGCATGGGACTCTTTCATTCAACGGATCTGTGCCAGAAAAAAGCTAGTCAAGTTTAGCAAACTATGGGAGGAATGCTCACAAGAAGAACCTCGAATATCAGCTCGAGAAGAAAATATGGGAAGTGAAGATCAAGCTCTCATAGTACAATCCAATAAAAGCATAGCAGACCATCACAAAGATAAGCACTCTCGCCAAAATAAAAACACTAGAAAGTATAACAAAGATTTGTCTAAGTACATTTTCTTTACATGTGATGAAAGAGGACACCTTGCAAGAGGTTGTCTTAGAAACAAAGATAGATCTCATAAGAGGAAGGGAAACAAGAAAATACATCATGCTCATGCTGCAGAAGATGATGAGCCTTCCAAGAAAAGAATCAAACAAGAAAGTGATGATTCTTCAAGTCATGAAGAATATGTTTTGATTTCCCCTCTCACGGGAAACATCACATATGGAAGCAATGATTGGCTTATAGACAGTGGGGCTTCCAAACACATGACAGGATTCAAAGAATCATTTGTGAAACTATCAGAACATGAATCACCCCTCAAGGTGAAACTTGGGGATGACTACCAGTATCCAATAAAAGGTAGTGGAGAATCCTCCTACAAATTAGACTCTTGAAAGTCTATGAAAATGAAGGATGTCCTATTTGTACCAGGACTAAATAAGAACCTTCTCTCCATCTATGCATTATATGGAAAAGGCATAAGAGTTGCATTTATAGATGACCAAGTCATCATGTGTCCAAAAGAAAAGACTATTGTCGATGCAGTAGTAATTGGAGAACAAGAGGGAGGACTATATAGATTAAAGGGCCAACCAAAACAAGATTTGGTTCATGACTCAGTAGAACCAAATGAACTTCGGCATAGAAGGCTTGCACATGTACACTATAGGGCACTACCACTTGCAAGCAAAGTTGTTGAAGGTCTTCCAGAAATACAAGAAAAACATGAAGGAGTATGCAAGGGATGTGCGAAAGGAAAGAACAAAAAGAAGTCATTTCCAAGTAGCGAAAGCAAGGATAAAGGAATCTTGGAAATCATTCACTCTAATGTATGTGGTCCGATGTCATCCAATTCATTAAGCGGGTATGTATACTATGTTTATTTCATTGATGATTTTTCTAGGAAGACATGGATATACTTCATGAAGAACAAAGATGAAGTATTCATCAAGTTTAAGGAATTCAAAGCCTTGATAAAAAACTACACAGAGAAAAATATCAAGATTTTATGGTCAGATAATGGCGGAGAATTCACATCAAATGAATTCAAGGAATTATGCAAAGATTCAAGGTTAAAGAAGGAGTTGACCACTCCATATAATCTACAACAGAATGGGGTTGCGAAAAGAAAGAATAGAACGTGTTAAGTCATGAATTTGTTTTCATTAGTCGTATATTTTGTTTGTGTTTTGAAGCTTGCTTATTTGTTTACTTCTAGAAAATTTTGGTTTAGAGTGCAATTTTGGGTTTATGCCATTAGGTTTCCATCTTTTTTGTTTTTCTTATGTTCTGAAGGGTTCTATGGGATATATGTTGATTATTAGTTTCATAAATAAGCACTAGGATCAAGGTTTAGTCATATAAACCTATTTTAAAGTTGAATTAGTGGTCAAAAAGCACAAAATTTGATTTTTAAACTTTCTTGTAGCGCAACGGTTAAAATTTTACACTAGCGTGCTACAAGAAAATCACGGGTGCAAATTTGTCAGTTTTTGTGCTACTAATCACATGTGTAGACAGGTTTGATACATGTTTCATCAAAGATAATCATGCAAACAGGTGTTGGCTATGACGTGAGGGAGATCATGGCAGTTAGAAGTTAAGGCTTGGCAAATCATGACAGACAGTGGAATGAGGCGAGATTGACGCGAAAGAGGTTCTTCAATTAAGCATTACGAAGCTGGTGGAGAAGTGGAATGAAGACACATTGCTAAGAATCGGGAATTGGTAGTTGAAGAAGGAATTTAGGGTTTTGCAGCGCGACAGTTGGAAGAAAGCTGAAGACTTGAGGACACCTGGAGCATTAAATTCGACGTTCAGCTAGTCCAAGAATCAATTTTTAACACCTACAGCAGCTGGGAGTGAGGTATTCCGTGTGACCTGGGTCATGGCCTGTTAAATTGGGGATTTTTCTATTAAGCCTTATAATGTTAAATTGTTAAAAGAAAACATAAACTCATGTATTCAACAAACTCCCAACGGTGAGAGATCAGTCTAAAACATCTAAATGAACATCTTTGATGTTAGTAAAGTTCAGCAGCAGTTCTGTTCAAAATCTGTGGTGCTCTGTTTGAATTAATTATCCAAGCTCGGTACAAAACATTCCCTGCATTGATAATAGAACTGACTGTTAAAAAAATCAAGGAAAAACAGCCAGGGAGAATTCAAAGGAGAACTGACTGTTAAAATTGTGAAAACTATGGAAAATAGGCTGTTAAGACACTAACATGTTCTGAAAATCACACAGAAGCATCATCAAGCCTGTTGAAAGAGTAGATGAAGAAGAGTGGGAATACTAACAGGGCTGAGCCCACTGAGCTGAATTGGATAGACAAATTTCCAGGATGTGCTGAACTCTTTGAGAATGCTAGATGGTTGAAATTTTTTAAGAAGATTGATGGATATAATACTGAAGTTTCTCACAAATTTGCTCAATGTTATAACAAATATATAGTGTCATTTGATACTCTAAAGTTCAAATTAACTATAGATTTGGTGGCTGAAGCAACAGGGGTCAAGAATGAAGGAGAACTTTGGTTCAAAAAGGTGCCATTTACCTTCAGTGTCCAAAGATATCTTTTTCCTGACATTGTTCTAGATTGGGGCAAAGGAGTGCCCACTATAATTTTAGAGCTGAATGGGTAGAGCCTATCAAGGTTCTACAAAGCTACATTACATGTGAAGGGAGGTATGCTTTTGTCTTCAAGTATCATTTCAGGTTCCTTCAACACCTTGCTGGTGAATCAAGGATGAATATCCCTTTCTTCCTGTTAAAGAGTTTGCAGAAAATGTCAAGCAGGATCAAAGAGCATCAGAATCACACAAGTCAATCCATCTTTCACCATGGGTTAATTAAACTTATTATTAACACTGTTCTACAAAAAGAAGGAAAGACTTGGGACTACTTTCTCTTTTGGTCTGGGTTCCATAATAACCAGGAAGGACAGCCTACCAGAAAGCAGGTGGATAAAGGAAAAACCCTAATTAGAAAATTGAGACAAAAAGTGAAAACTGAAGATGAAGAATGTGTCAAATTAGAGGAAGTGGCAGAACCTTCAAAAGGAGATTATGAATCTCAGCAGCCTCCAGTTGACAGTGAGAACAAAATTTTGTTGTTTATCCACAAGGAAACCCAGCCTGTTCAAAATGAAGCACCAGCAGAAACACTCATGGATGAAAAAATTGTTTTCACAGAGAAGGTTTCAGGAGATGAAGAAAGTATTAAGGTTCAACAACAAATCCCAATTACCCTCCTGTCTGAAGATGAAGCATACTTGTTGGAAGGGGATGAGTTGATTGTCAATGTTGAGACTAGGGTTGGCACACAAAGGGAGTTCTACAGTGAGGAGGATAAGACAGTAATACCAAAGAAAAAGAAGATCAAGGTTAAAGAATTTGCCTCTATCATGCATAAAGGAAAAAATTTTAAAATGGTGGGAGAGTTTGCTCCAGGTTGGAGACCTAAAACTAGACCCAAAAACAAATTGAGGCTAAACATGAAGAAGCTATTAAACCCTAAGTTAAAGACAAAAGGGATAACTATGATTGATACTTCTTCTTCAGATGAAAAGCTAGAATCTAGCAAAGGTAACAGCAAAGGGAAGAAACCATTGAAGATAGAAGAAGAATCTAACCTCACTGAGATAAAATTATCTGCTGTGTTTTTAGAGATACGAGGTAAACTAATGAAGGAGCAGCAAAAAGATGAAACAGTGATGTCTTATTCAGAAAATAAGCTATTGGTGGATGAAAATGCTCCTGCTGAAACAAATAATCAAGAAAACCCAAGTGTTCATGATACTTCCACAGAGCTGCTGTTTGAGGATGAGGAAATCTTCAGAAAGCTGAACATCCCATGGCTGTCTAGTGAGCTATAGAATACAATAGGAAGCAAGGCATTTGACTCAGAAAAAGGAAAATTTGCAAAGAACCATCAAGTAGTATAAACATCAAATAGAGTATATGTAAGAAACAAATGATTGTTTGATCATAGCTAATAAAAGACTCAGGGAAGACTTAGAAGAGGTTAACAATCACTACCAAGAACTCATAGCAGTCTCCAAAGAGGCCTTAAAAAGGAAAAGAAGTACAGAGCTAAAATTTACAGGATTAAAACAGACTGTCAGGAATCTACAGCAACAGAATGAAGAGCTTACAAAAAGAATGACATACATGCAAGAAGAGCAGCAAAAAGCTAGGAGAAAGGCCCAAGCCTTAGAGGGGATAGCTTTGTTAGCAGAAGCTGCCAAAGATCTATGAGCATTGTTGGCTAAAGCAGTTATTTGTTATGTTTTTGAGGAATACTTTATTTTTGTAATTATTATTTTGATAATACCCTATTGATGAGTAGGCTAAAAACAGTTAGGGTTTAGACTCTAACTGAATTTTGAAAAAACAGTATTTAGGAAGGTCACAAATAGAAGAGGTGGTTGGACTTTTGGATGGCTAGAGGAGGTCTCCTGACTTATTGATAAGCTAAGTACTTGACTCTCATGTGTATTTGATGAATTGATTATGAAATATATGCTCCATTTTACCCTTCAGTCTGTTCTTTGGCTTCATTTCTTGCTTGTTTAGCTACACAATTGATAAATTCATTGCTGGTTTATAGTTTTTATGCTTGTAGTGCTTATCAGTTGTGGATGAACTTCAATGTTATGTTCTGTTGGATACATGGTTATTATATTATGCATCTCAGTTCTTCTTTACTTGTGATTTAGTTCCTATTTGGCTTATGAATGTATTCCCTCTTGTCACCAAACTTCACAACCAGAAAAACCTTTCAGAAACCCTAAAAACCTAGTTTTGTTTGATTGAATATTTGAGATTGTGTTGGCTTGTTTCTTTGTAGTCTAGAAACAATTTCTGGCACAAACATCTTTGGTGTCGTTGCTGGGGAATGAAGTTGAAAAAACATTTTTCCCTGGGATACTTGTCATTTCACTGGTTTTAAGAGGTGAACTTAAACCAGCACATCTTTAAGGCTACTTTTCACCAATTTGTCATAGTGGCTACTAGGGCAGTTGGAACTAGAAACAGACCTATTTCACCATTGCAGTTAGGTGTTACTGATCCTGAAGAGATATTGAAGACAACAAGGAAGATTAGAAGGTCTCATTCATTACCATCCCTATGTGACCCTGACCAATTGGATGGTTCATCACCTTCATCTGTGTTGAGAAAAGAAGAAGAAATTTCACCTTGGTTAAAGCGTATAATTCCTGACAGTAGTTTCCAAGTTTTCACTGATCCTCAATCTTTCAGAAAAGCTAAAACAGCCTCTCCTAGTAAGATACCTCTATTTCAGTTGAAAGAAGGTAAAAACCCTTTTCAGCCAAGTTCCAGCCAAACCTGTCCATCACCAAATTCAGTCAACCTTAAAATGGCAGCCCAAAATCAGCCTTTAGACATGATGGACCGAATGGTTGCAGCCAGATATGCACCATTAGTGTTGCCTCGTCCTTTAAATGCACTACCTGGAGGTGACTATCAGAAATATTTTCCTAGGTTTAATGGACAGGGGGAAACTACAGCTGAAGAACACTGGGAATCTTTCATTAGTTATGCGGATAACCAAAACATAGAAGCCAAGGATGTATGGATGAGAATGTTCATGCAGATCCTTGATGGAGATGTCAGGAAATGGTTCAGGGAGTTTCCTGCTAACTCGATCACTATCATTGAAGAACTTCATGATCTCTTCATGAGACAATGGGGTGATACCAAAGACCATACATACTACATAACTGAGTTTGGAGCCTGTTTGTGCCAGAAATTGTTTCCAGACTACAAAGAAACAAGCCAACACAATCTCAAATATTCAATCAAACAAAACTAGGTTTTTAGGGTTTCTGAAAGGTTTTTCTGGTTGTGAAGTTTGGTGACAAGAGGGAATACATTCATAATCCAAATAGGAACTAAATCACAAGTAAAGAAGAACTGAGATGCATAATATAATAACCATGTATCCAATAGAACATAACATTGAAGTTCATCCACAACTGATAAGCACTACAAGCATAAAAACTATAAACCAGCAATGAAATTATCAATTGTGTAGCTAAAAAAGCAAGAAATGAAGCCAAAGAACAGACTGAAGGGTAAAATGGAGAATATATTTCATAATCAGTTCATCAAATACACATGAGAGTCAAGTACCTAGCTTATCAATAAGTCAGGAGACCTCCTCTAGCCATCAAAAGTTGAACCTCTTCTTCTATTTGTGACCTTCCTAAATATTGTTTTTCAAAATTTAGTTAGATTCTAAACCCTAACTGTTTTTAGCCTACTCATTGATAGGATAATGTCAAAATAATAATTACAAAAATAAAGTATTCCTCAAAAGCATAACAAGTAACTGTTTTAGCTAACAATGCTCATAGGTCTTTAGCAGCTTCTGCAACAGAGCTATCCCATCTAAGGCTTGGGCCTTTTTCCTAGCTTTCTGCTGCTCAACTTCCATCTCTGTCATTCTTTTAGTAAGCTCCTCATTCTGTTGTTGTAGGCTTCTGACAGTCTATTTCAATTCTGCACACTGTAAATATGTACTTCTTTTCCTTTTTAGGGCCTCTTTGGAGACTGTAATAAGCTCTTGGTAGTGATCATTTACTTATTCTAGGTCTTCCCTGAGTCTTTTATTAGCTATAATCAAACCATCATTTGTGTCTTGTATATACTCTATTTGATGTTTATACTGCTTGATGGCTCTTTGCAAATTTTCCTTCTCTGAGTCAAATGCCTTGCTTCCTGTTGTACTTTGTAGTTCACTAGGCAGCCATGGGATGTTCAGTTTTCTAAAGATTTCCTCATCCTCAGGTAGTAGCTCTGTGGAAGTATCCTGAAAACTTGGGTTTTCTTGATTAACTGTTTCAGTAGGAGCATTTTCATCCATCAACAGCTTATTTTCTGAATAAGAAATTTTGGTTTCATCCTTTTGTTGCTCTTTCAACAGTTTACCTCGTATCTCTAAAAACACAGCAGACAATTTGGTCTCGGTGAGGCTGGATTCTTCATCTGCTTTCAATAGTTTTTTTCCTTTTGTAGGATGAGAAGTTGAACCTCCTGGAGCTGCTTCTTTCTTCCCTTTGCTACTACCCTTGCCAATCTCTAGCTTTTCATCAGAAAATGAATTATCAAGCACAATTATCTCTTATGTATTTAACTTAGGGTTTAGTAGCTTTTTCATGTTCAGCCTCAATTTTTTTTGGGTCTATTTTTTGGTCTCCAGCCTGGGGCAAGCTCTCCCATCATTTTTAAAGTTTTTCCTTGATGAATGACTTTGGAAAACTCCATAACTTTAATCTTCTTTTTCTTTGGCATTACTGTCTTATCCTCCTGACTGTAGAACTCCCTTTGTGTGCCAACCCTAGTCTTAGCACTGTCAGTCAACTCATATCCTTCCAACAAATATGCTTCATCTTCAGATAAGATGGTAATTGGGCTTCATTTTTGGACCTTAGTATTTTCTTCATATCCTAAAACCTTTTCTGTAAAAACAATTTTTTCATCAATGAGTGCTTCTGCTGGTGCTTCATTTTGTACAAGCTGGGTTTCCTTATGAATAAACAGCAAATTTTTGTTCTCACTGTCAACTGGAGGTTGCTGAGATTCATAATCTCCTTTTGAAGGTTCTGCTACTCCCTCTACTTTGACACATTTTTCATCTTCAGCCTTGACTCTTTGTCTTAATTTTCTAATTAGGGTTTGTCCCTTAACAACCTACTTTCTGGTAGGCTGTCCTTCCTGATTATTTTGGAACCCAGACCAAAAGAGAAAGTAGTCCCAAGTCTTTCCTTCTTTTTGCAGAACAGTGTTAATAATAATTTTAATTAACCCATGGTGAAATATGGATTGACTTGTGTGATTCTGATGCTTTTTGATCCTGCTTGACATTTTCTGCAAACTCTTTAACAGGAAGAAAGGGAGATTCATCCTTGATTCACCAGCAAGGTGCTGAAGGAACTTGAAATGATACTTGAAGACAAAAGCATAACTCCCTTCACATGTAATGTAGCTTTGTAGAACCTTAATAGGTTCTACCCATTCAGCTCTGAAATTGTGGATAAGCACTCCCTTGCTCCAATCTGGAACAATTCCAGGCAATAGATACCTTTGGGCATTGAAGGTAAATGGCACCTTTTTGAACCAAAGTTCTTCTTCATTATTGACCCCTATTGCTTCAGCCACCAACTCTATATTTAATTTGAATTTCAGAGTATCAAATGATACTATATCTTGGTTATAACATTGAGCAAATTTATGAGAAACTTCGGTATTATATCCATCAGTCTTTTTAAAGAAGTTCAACCATCCAGCATTCTGAAAGAGTTCAGCACACCCTGGAAACTTGTCTATCCAATTTAGCTCAGTGGGCTCGGCCCTGTTGGTCTTCCCACGCTTCTTCATCTGCTTTCCCAAGGCTTGATGATGCTTCTGTGTGATTTTCATAACCTTTTAGTGACCTAACAGCCTTTTTTCCTCAAGTTTTCAGAGTTTTGACAGTCAGTTCTCCTTTGGATTTTCCCTCGCTGTTTTTCCTCGATTTTTTTAACAGTCAGTTCTATTATCAATGCAGGGAATGTTTTGTACTGAGCTTGGGTAATTTAGGTCAAACAGATAACCAAAGGTATTTAAACAGAGCTGCTGCTGAACTTTACTAACATCAAAGATGTTCATTTAGACCTTTTGGACTAATCTCTCACCGTTGGGAGTTTGTTGAATACATGAATTTATGTTTTCTTTAATCAATTTAACATTATAAGCCTTCATAGAAAAACCCCCAATTTAACAGGCCATGACCAAGGTCACGCGGAATACCTCACTCCCAGCTTGCTGCAGGTGTTAAAAGTTGATTCTTGGACTATCTGAATGTCGAATTTAACCGTCCAGCTGTCTTCAAGTCTTCATCTTACTTCCAACTGTCGCGCTGAGAAAACCCTAAATTCCTTCTTCAACTGTCAATTCCTAATTCTTAGCAATGTGTCTTAATTCCACTTCTCCACCAGCTTCGTAATACTTAATTGAAGAACCTCTTTCCCATCAATCTCGCCTCATTCCACTGTTTGTCATGATTTGCCAAGCCTTAACTTCTAACTGCCACGATCTCCCTCACGTCATAGCCAACGCCTGTTTGCATGATTATATTTGATGAAACACGTATCAAACCTGTCTACACATGTGATTAGTCATCCAGGAGCGAAATAATTGGAGAATTTGTCGTAAAAACTGACAAATTTTTTACCCGCAATTTTCTTGTAGCACGCCAATGCAAAATTTTGACCGTTGTGCTACAAGAAAGTTTAAAAATCAAATTTTGGGCTATTTGACCCCTAACTTAACTTTAAATTAGGATTATATGATAAACCTTGATCTTAGTGTTATTTGTGAAACTATTAATCAACATATATCTATAGAACCCTTCAGAACATAAGAAAAACAAAAAAAATGGAAACCTAATGGCAAAAAATCAAAATTTCACTCTAAACCAAAATTTCCTAGAAGTAAGCAAATGAAAAAGCTTAAAACAAAAATCAAAAGCAAAATATAAGACTGAAGAAAACAAATTCATGAATTAACATCTGGCTCCAGCTGTGGGATGAAGTCCTCCCTGTGAGGCTTCAAGAACCTATAGACCAGCGCCTTCTCTTCTGCTACCTACTAGTATGCAAAATTTTCATTGGGTTATGGAGTCCTTATTATGCTTTACTCACACCGATATATACAATGAAAAGTAAAAATCTCCTCAAAGACTGTAAAAATGCTTGAGGAATCGTCCATTGACTGGACTTGAGAATTCCTCACCTTCCAAAGATTGCAGGACAAAAGCGTTATTTTCCAAAATCTTAGACACTAGGAAAGGGCCAAACCAGAGGTTGTCAAATTTACCATGTTTCCCGTTTTGCTCTTTCCTGGCATCCCACCCCAAAACCATATCACCAACTAAGAAAGTGTTTGCTTTGATTTTCCTGTCAAATCTACTTTTGATCTTCAATCTGTATAACTGTGCCCTTTCTTCCACTTTTTCCCTGTTCTGTTGTAACTCTATCATCTCATAAATCCTTCTCTGCATATCATTTGGTTCTTCCTGACAATTCTGAAGAAACTTCATCACTGGGATTCCCAATTGAACAGGAAAAACTGCATCTGTGCCATACACTAATTGGAAAGGAGAAGTTACAATTGCTTGTTTGACTATTATCCTATCAGCCCATAATGCATATTTCAGCATAGAATCCCATGATCTCTTATTATGCTTAAGCAACTTTTTTATGCTCTGAATGATGTTTTTATTTGAGGATTCAGCTAAACCATTACCTTGGGGATAGTAAGGAGTTGAATGCTTCAGCAAGATACCATTCTTTTCACAAAATGCTTCCATTGCCTTAGACTTGAAAGACTTTGCATTATCTATTACTATTTTCTGAGGACACCCAAACCTACTAAGGATATTTTCTTCAATAAATTCCAAGTACCGTCCTGTCTGAAGATGAAGCATACTTGTTGGAAGGGGATGAGTTGATTGTCAATGCTGAGACTAGGGTTGGCACACAAAGGGAGTTCTACAGTGAGGAGGATAAGACAGTAATACCAAAGAAAAAGAAGATCAAGGTTAAAGAATTTTCCTCTATCATGCATAAAGGAAAAAATTTAAAAATGGTGGGAGAGTTTGCTCCAGGCTGGAGACCTAAAACTAGACCCAAAAACAAATTGAGGCTAAACATGAAGAAGCTATTAAACCCTAAGTTAAAGACAGAAGGGATAACTATGATTGATACTTCTTCTTCAGATGAAAAGCTAGAATCTAGCAAAGGTAACAGCAAAGGGAAGAAACCATTGAAGAAAGAAGAAGAATCCAGCCTCACTGAGACTAAATTATCTGTTGTGTTTTTAGAGATACGAGGTAAACTGTTGAAGGGGAAGCAAAAAGATGAAACAGAGATGTCTTATTCAGAAAATAAGCTGTTGATGGATGAAAATGCTCCTACTGAAATAGATAATCAAGAAAACCCAAGTGTTCATGATACTTCCACAGAGCTGTTGCCTAAGGATGAGGAAATCTTCAGAAAGCTTAACATCCCATGGCTACCTAGTGAGCTACAAAATACAACAGGAAGCAAGGAATTTGACTCAGAAAAGGAAAATTTACAAAGAACCATCATGCAGTATAAACATCAAATAGAGTATATGCAAGAAACAAATGATGGTTTGATCATAGCTAATAAAAGACTCAAGGAAGACTTAGAAGAGGTTAACAATCATTACCAAGAACTCATAGCAGTCTCCAAAGAGGCCTTAAAAAGGAAAAGAAGTACAGAGCTAAAATTTGCAGGATTAAAACAAACTGTCAGGAATCTACAGCAACAGAATGAAGAGCTTACAAAAATAATGACAGACATGCACGAAGAGCAGCAAAAAGGTAGGAGAAAGGCCCAAGTCTTAGAGGGGATAGCTTTGTTAGCAGAAGCTGCCAAAGATCTATGAGCATTGTTAGCTAAAGCAGTTACTTGTTATGTTTTTGAGGAATACTTTATTTTTTTAATTATTATTTTGATAATACCCTATCGATGAGTAGGCTAAAAACAGTTAGGGTTTAGACTCTAACTGAATTTTGAAAAAACAGTATTTAGGAATGTCACAAAGAGAAGAGGTGGTTGGACTTTTGGATGGCTAGAGGAGGTCTCCTGACTTATTGATAAGCTAAGTACTTGACTCTCATGTGTATTTGATGAATTGATTATGAAATATATGCTCCATTTTACCCTTCAGTCTGTTCTTTGGCTTCATTTCTTGCTTGTTTAGCTACACAATTGATAAATTCATTGCTGGTTTATAGTTTTATGCTTGTAGTGCTTATCAGTTGTGGATGAACTTCAATGTTATGTTCTGTTGGATACATGGTTATTATATTATGCATCTCAGTTCTTCTTTACTTGTGATTTAGTTCCTATTTGGCTTATGAATGTATTCCCTCTTGTCACCAAACGTCACAACCAGAAAAACCTTTCAGAAACCCTAAAAACCTAGTTTTGTTTGATTGAATATTTGAGATTGTGTTGGCTTGTTTCTTTGTAGTCTAGAAACAATTTCTAGCACAAACAGAATGATCATGGAAGCTGCAAGGGAAATGCTTCATGATCAAGATCTTCCTATGCATATATGGGCAGAAGCGGCTAGAACAACTGTGTATGTACAAAAATATACTCTACATAGAGTACTCGAGAACAAGACACTTGAAGAAGTATTTTTCGGCAAGAAACCAAAATTTAGTCATCTCAGAATATTTGGTTGTCCAGTATACATACACATTCCAAAAGAAAAGAGGACAAAGTTATATCTTTCAGGAAGGAAGGGTATAATTATGGGATACTCTAAAGGCTCGAAGGCTTACATAATATACTTCCCAAAATTCAAGAAGATCGACATCAGTAGGGACATAACATTTGAGGAAGACTCAGCTTACCACAAATCCAGAAAGTGACCTGCTGAAGAACCTGTAGAAACAGAAGTACCCAGAATTAATGACACAATCATGAATGAAGCAATTCCAGAAGAAGATCTAGAAATAGAAGAACCTCAAGAACCTGTAGATCCACCTCAAGAGAATAATCCTCACAAGAGGAAACCTTCTTGGGTACGAGAAGCTATCCAAGGTGCAGAAAGATATGGGGCCCTAGAAGAGATACACAGAGAAAGGAAAAGAACCAGGTCTTGCTCCGGTTATGTAGCCCTATTATGTGACTTCATTGATAAAGACTTACAACTATGAAGAAGCGGTAGAAAAGAAAGAATGGAAGGATGTTATGATAGAAGAGTATCAATCGATCATGAAGAATGATATTTGGGATGTTGTTCCAAGACCAGAGGGGAAGTCTGTTGTGACTTTCGAATGGATCTATAAGATCAAGCATGCTGCAGATGGTAGCATAGAGAAATATAAAGCAAGATTTTTGGCTCATGGTTTCTCCCAAAAAGAAGGAATAGATTATCAAGAAACTTTTTCTCATGTAGCCAGATACACTTCCATTAGATCAGTACTTGCTTTATCTGCACTAATGAAGTGGAAAGTACACCAGATGGATGTCAAGACAACTTTCTTGAATGGTGTAGTAGAAGAGGAAGTATATGTGGAGCAACCACTCGTTTTTGAGACAAATGACAGAGAGACTCATGTGTGTAAGTTAAAGAAATCCCTGTACGGTTTGAAATAGGCACCCATGACATGGTACGGCAGAATTGACAGCTTCCTGTCCAGTTTGGGCTTTACCAAGAGTAAAGCGGATTCCAACCTTTACTACAAGGTTAAAGAAGGGAACCCAATGATACTCCTATTGTATGTAGATGATTTATTTGTAATAGGTGAGGATGGGTTGATTGCTGATACAAAGAGGAAGCTTGATGTCGAGTTCGAAATGAAGGACTTAGGTATGATGCACTATTTTCTAGGCATGGAGGTGTGGTAGAATGCAGATGGAATATCTATAGGACAAGGGAAGTATGCAGTAGAGATCCTGAAGAGGTTCGGGATGATGGACTGCAAATCCATGACCACACTTATGGAATCGAACCTGAAGCTATTGAGTGATGCTTCATCCTTGCTGTGAACACATTGAGCCAGTTCCTGACAGATCCAAGGCATGTTCACTTAATTGCTGCAAAGAATATTCTGAAGTACCTAAAGGGTACAGTTTATTATGGGATCGAGTATGATGTGAATTAGAAGATTAAACTGGAATGTTATGTGGATTCAGATTGGGCAGGAAATGTCATTGATTGAAATAACACTTCAGGTTGTTGCTTCAGTATGGGATCAAGTGTAATCTCCTGGTTTAAAAGGAAGCAATCATGTGTGGCACTGAGTACAGCCGAAGTAGAGTATGTTGCAGCTTGTTCAGCTAGTTGAGAGGCAGTGTGGCTGAGAAAGCTACTGTCTGATTTATTTGATCTCCATATGAATGCTACTTGTATATATTGCGACAACCAAAGATTTGTGAAGCTGTCAAAGAACCCAATGTTCCATGACAAGTCAAATCATATTGAGATCAATTATCACTATATCAGGGATATGGTGTAGAGAGGAGCATTGAATCTCTAGTATGTTGCGACGAATGAGTAGATAGCTGATGTACTAACCAAAACATTAGCTAGAGTAAAGTTTGAGTACTTCAGGGAGAAACTTGGTGTTCTCTAGATTGAGGTTCCCTCCAAAGGGAATTGATGTGTCCGTTGGCCTTTCGGACATGGTCGAAGGATGAGCTTCACATGGTCAGATGTAAGTGCAAATATGCTCTGATGTGATTGTGGGTTGTGTTACCACATGATCAGTGTAGAGATATTCTGATGTGATTGTGGGATGTGTTCCCACATGATCAGTGTAGAGCCATTATGATGTGATTGAGGGATATGTTCCCACATGGTTAGATATAAGTGAAGAGATGCTCTGATGTGATGGTGGGTTGTGTTACCACATGATTAGTGCAGAGATATTCTGATGTGATTGTGGGATGTGTTCCCACATGATCAATGTAGAGCCATTCTGATGTGATTGAGGGATATGTTCCCACATGATTAGATATAAGTGAAGAGATGCTCTAATGTGATGGTGGGTTGTGTTACCACATGATCAGTGCAGAGATATTATGATGTGATTGTGGGATGTGTTCCCGCATGATCGGATGTAAGTGAAGTTCCTTTCTGACATGATGAGGTCGGATGTAAGTGCAGATCCTTTCTGACATGATGAGGTTGGATGTAAGTGCAGATCCTTTCTGACATGATGAGGTTGAATGTAAGTGCATATCCTTTCTGACATGATGAGGTCGAATTTAAGTGCAGAGCCTTTCTGAAAAGATGAGGTCGGATGTGAGTGCTGGGCCTTTCTGACATGGGTTTTGGATGTGTTCCTCCTGTGGTCAGATGTGAGTGTTGGGCGTGCCTTTCTGACATGGTTCTTGGATGTGTTCCTCCCATGGTCAGATGTAAGTGCTGGGAAGGCCTTTCTGACATGGTTAATTCCATGGTCAGATATAAGTGCTGAAGACAATAAAGAACTACATGAAGGCTAGGCCTACAACTAGCATGAAAAAGTGCTAGCTTTGTAGAACTTCCTATGACGAGTAGAATTAAGATAGCACCAATGATGATGACCCTGTGATGATCCATATCAAGTGACGATCTAGATCAAGTGATGATCCAGACTTGATGATGATCCAGTGATGATGCTGACTTGATGATGATCAAGTGATGATCCAGACTTGGCGATGATCCAATAATGCTCCAAATCAAGTAATGATCCAAACTTGATGATGATCCAGTGATTATCCAGACTTGATGAAGATGACCTTACGATGAAGGTGACTTGAATATGAAGATGACTTGAATATGAAGATGACTTCATGATGATCCAGATGATACAGAGAAGAAGACTTGTGCTAATAAATTGTGTCGAGAGAATACCTTCCTAGTTAAGAGGGAGTGTTGATGTATTTTTACTTCGGAATGTATTAACTTGTATATATTATGTATTGTACCCCGATGTTTATTCTGGGGAGTATCTGTAATGTAATTGAGTCATTCCATGCCCCAATGTTTCGATCAGGAGATTCAATAATGTAAACAAGTCATGTAAAGTCATAGAGTATAACTCTCCTTATTGATCAAGGGTTAAAGTCCCCATAGTTGTAGGGCCCTAGGGTTATTAGACCCTCCTAGAGAATTCGGCCCTAGTGAGTTATTGTCAAGTCAAGAATTAGTACAAATAGAGAGGGAGACTCTCTATTTAACACACATTCATACACATTCACTCACACTCAGTTGTAGCATATAACTGAGAGAGAGAGAAGAAGCTGGGAAAAGAGAGAGAGAGACTACTGTTGTCGGGAGATCATCTTACTGTCTTTGGGTTTTACTTTTGGTGTTGATTCTATCTCTAAGGAAGCTACGGGGTTTTCTCCTTTATGGTTTCCCCAAGGAAAATATTTGTGTCCATTGTCTCTTGTGATTGATTGTTGTTCTTGTTATTCTCTCAAATAAGATCCTAAGATAATATAGCTTAAATGTTAAAAATCTAACATAGACTTCCTAAACTCCCATCGCTCGATTAAGACAAGTTTGACAAATACTTGTTTGGTTATACCTGCACTATGTCTAAAAAAACTTGGCAAATAAGAGCAACATACCATCATGTTAAAAAAACCTCCAACCAATACCAATTTAGGAAAGAAAATGAGGCATAAGCCAAGATGGATAACTAAATAATAAACTTAGTATAAAAGACCATCAACCACCCCCATCGACAAAATCATCACCAAAAAAATTTAATAGTCTGCAATTCGTCGTTCAACATCAACAAACGTTGCCAAAATAGTATACTTAGAAAGGATTGTTACATCGACAACCACAAAAATTCATATAGACATGCAAAAACAAACCAACAACCTTGTCACATTGTGTGCTCAAAATGTCCACAGAACTTTTCAAAAAATCATATACTAACTAGCTCCACATTGAGTATACAACACTTTTGGATGATGAAACTGTCATTTCCAATGGCATACCCATGACCTAGATAAATTTCCTACCTTCTTAACTCCATCAACCTCAAATGATAATGTCAGTGACATATGAGACAAAATATTTTTTGTAAGCATTTCTCACTCTATCCATCCTTTACAAACATTTTTCATGCTTGAGATCCCTTCTACCACAAACACATTGTCTTACACAATTTCATCCATACAATAACACTAGCTAGACATTAATTTCTTTGTTAGAGTCATGAACTATCAAGCCACTTCACATCATCTTAACCTTGGGAATTCCATCAAGAAACCCCTTTAGCACCCCATTTTAGGAATTACTTAGTTACATTGTCACTAACTCCAATCATCCCACTAGATACACCTCCATGGGTATAGTATTTTTTGGGGACTCTAAAACCCTTTAACATTTCTTTGAAATTGTAACGTTTCCAACACATTTCACACTTGGGTTTTTTTTAGGTATCATGTTATTTTTAGTTTTCCTTTACATTGGAAAGGTGTTGTGTTTGGGGACAAAGGTATTATTCAACAGGTAGGCCACTTCTCGTGAGGAAAACACTTTGCTCAATTTGGAATTTTGTATTCATATTAGACTAGACTATCCAATTTTCTATCTAGATAGCCATTTTTAGAAAATATGGTAGTCTTGAAGTCAATAGTAGTATGGCTAACAATGATGCTAAAATCACTGATGTTGTTGCCTCTAAGTAAGGAACCCATTTCCTGTAGATGGATTTACATTATACAAGACAAAATACAAAGAAGCTAGTTCACTAGATAAAATTATGGAGAGGTTGGTTCCAAAGGATTTTGCATAGAAAAAATGAATGGACAAAGAGAAGACCCTTGTCATTACAGCAAAGATGGTCACAATTAGATTGGATCTAGCCATGGTAGCTAGCTTACCTGTAAATGTTATCAGATGGATGTATAGAATGCCTACCTTGATGGATATTTAGGAGGTGTATGTGTATTAGGCTTCAGATACAAAGATTCCAAGATGCACATAAAGATTATCTAGTGTACAGGTTTGCAAATTATATTTACAAGTTAAACAAAGCCCTAAGGGCCTGGTACACTAGAATTGATAAATATCTCACAAGATCTAGATTTAGAAGAAATCCTTATGGTCTAAATCTTTATTTTGAAAGCTCAAGTTAGGGCATATTTATTTTAGCGGTATATGCAAAAGATTTTATCATCAAAATGAGTGAAGCCAGTGTAATTTGAGAGATAAAATCTCAATCATGTAGTTCTTTTGACACAAGTAATGTTAGCCTATTCAATTTTTGCTTAAGTTAAGCATTTTGGCATTCTTATATTTAGTCTTGTCTTCATTTTTTCTTCCAAGGTAAATATCTCTGCACAAACCCTTTGTCACTTTCCCTTTTTGAGAATGGTACCAAGATGTTACTTATGGAAAGTGTGTAGAAGAGGTTAACACTCCATACCACAACCACAACCAATATATATAGATGTATCCAAGTATTCATTTACTAAACCATGATTGTTATTTTTAATCCAATGCAAAGAAGACACATATGTTCTAAATTTTAAAAGGGCTAAGTGTTTATGTCTTGGCATTTTTTTTGTTTTGGTGATTGAAGTTGGATCTTTTCCTTGAACATTCAACTTAATTTTTCTTCCAATATGAAAATTTTACTATGATTTAGAAAATTAATCAATGACCCATAGTTGGTTCCAGTATATTGCAAATGAACCTCTCAACTTCTTTAAGTTATCATCATCTTTGTTCATTTTTTGTTTTCAAAAAAAAATTAAATATATTTTTATTTCTAGTAAAAACAATTTTTATTTGCAAAAGGCATGTAAACTAATTGGAGATGAAACAAATATAGAAAAACCATCAAAATATGGTTATTATTAATGTGTTTACCATTTTTGGCTCAAATAAAATCTCTAAAGAAACAAAAGAAAGGAGCATAACCATGATAGAATCAAGCATGTAGTATCCCATCGTGGGATAGAGCACATCCTCACCTGAGATGAGGGTTTTATTTGGAGGGATAATGGAGACCTAATATTATACAACTTTAGTTAACTTCAACATACCATATTGAGACTCCACTACCCTCTTGGAAATTGTAACATCCCAACCCTCCAGCCGACGAAGAGGACGCTACGATACGTCAAATCATCCGGGAAACTAGCCCCATGAACATGAACATACATACATATACTGCTGAAGCATGATACTTAAAACATAAAACATATTACAAAGCATAATCATTCATTATACACAATAGAAGCAAAACATATCAATCAACACTTCATGCATATACAGGTCATCAATTAACATGTATCATCATTCATCAAAGGTAAATATGATTGCAGACACAAGTTAGGCAAGAATACTTATCTTATAAAGAGCTTGTTTCGCAACCAGTTACGTCGCTGCAACATTCCACCCAACCATAGGCCCACGTGCTCCTTCATCTCTCGGCAACGCTGCCACCCTCGAGTCGGGCATGATTCCCCAAGGAATAAGGAACTAATAGGCTTACACGCAGCCAATTATAACAACACCACTAGGGTACACAGTTCAGCCAAGCCAACACGATTGGGTTTATTAGGAAAATAGCATATTAGCCAAGCCAACAAATTGGGGTTTATCAAGCCATCCAAGAGCTAGGAAAGGCTAATGGTAAGCTGGTGAGCTCATTGGAGAGCTACAGACACCGACACCAGAACCAGCCTAGATTCTAGAACACCCACACACACCCAACACAAGGAAATCAACCCTTTCTCTGCAACGCAGTCCCTCAGACCCTGATCTCCCTTCCAGTGCTATTCAGGGGTTGTGGAGAAGAAAGCCAGCTCAGTAGCTCTATCTATGTGGTTCTCAATCCACCAGGTTTATCAAGCACCTCAAGCCCTCATTCACCACTCCAATGTAGTCTAAGGACAAAACCACTGCATGCAAGCAGTCAAACAGTTATTCAAGCTTTTACAGGGGAGAAACATAGTCGAACAGAGTGCAGGTACTCACAGCAATCCTCAACTGATACCACCATAAAAAGGGAAAATACAACCAAGCAAAATCGTGGGCAAACAACAGCCTAATATGACTATGAGCCCACAACACACAAATCCCACTGCAATCGCTGGGAAAGCTCACACATACCAGGAATGGAAAATACCAGACTTCCAATATTTGTGTGAGAGACAAAATGCAACCCACGGAACTATGGACGCAATTACAACCACAATTTTAACGATGGAAATAACAGGACATTACGATGTCTTATAAACATGGAAAAAGACACAAAACTCGACGTGAATCCCAATAAAGAATCATTCCGCAGCCATCAGATCCGTGAGGCAGAGGAAGAGTTAGCAGGCTTGCAAGCCAACAATCGGTGAGGCAGAAAAGGAACCGAACCCCCTGCAATGGAATGTGGAACCTTATTAACTCAACTCGTTTGAGAGGAGATGAACAAACTTGCGATCTGGTGAGTGGACAGACCAACAGATGCGTCGTGGGGAGGGTGTGAGCGGGCGTGGGCATGGTGGTAGTTTTCCTGCTAGCCAATTGCCGCTCCAACTAACAATGTAATAATTAAGGGTGGTGGTGACACATGGCTTTCCCCCATGACTCAATTTCCAACATTCCCCTTTCCTTATCCTTCAGAATCATGCCCCTTCTCATTTTAGTTGCCGCGAACATAGCTGGTTGGGTTATTTAATTAAAATGTGTGTTTACATGATGTCACATTTAAATATATGATGTATGTCTCGATATCCATCGGTGACCATTCCCAAAACAGAAACAAAACATAACCAAATCGATGGTGGGGCCTTGGCCTTAAGCTCCGCACCAAGATTATTTACAATATACGTATCATGTATTTTTAATGTAAACGGGGTTAAAACCGGGGTATTACATTGCCCTCCCCCTTCAATAGCACTATCCTCAGTGCTTTACAAAAATTTGAACAAAATGCTACATTGGTACTACCTCAATGTTTCGTAGGCTTGAAAAAAAATGGATGTGCCAATCACATGGCATCCTCCAACTCCCACGTAGCTTCTTCAGGTCTGTAATGCTCCCATTGCACCTTTATCTACCCTATGGCTCAGTTCCAAAGCATTGTGATCTTCCTGTTGAGGATGCGCATTGGCTTGATTTGGAACTCTCCCTCGGGTTCCACCTGAATCACATCCCAATTTATCACATGGTTAGGATCATGTACATATTTCTTAAGAAAGAAACATGAAAAACATTATGAGCTCTAGTACTAGCAGGCAATGCAAGTCTATATGCAACAGGCCCTATTCTTTCAATTACTTCAAACGACCCACAATATCTAGGTGACAGCTTGGCACAACTTCCAAGCTTCAAGGAACTCTTCTTTGCTTTCACTCTGAGGTAAACATGATCCCCAACACTAAACTCCATGTTCATCCTATGCTTATCTACATAGCTTTTCTGTCTGTCCTGTGCTGCTTTCAGATTCTGCCTAATCTTTACAACCTCTTGCTCCATTTCCTTGAGCAATTCTGGTCCAAGCACAACTCTATTCACTGGGTTATCCCAAGTCACTAGTGTCCTACACCTTCTTCCATACAAAGCTTCATATGGGCTCATCCCCAAGGATGCCTATTGTCCATTGTTGTAAGCAAACTCTACCGAGTGAAAGTAATATTCCCACTTGGTTGGTTTTTCCATCACTTACATGCGAAGCATGTCTTCAAGCACTTGATTCACTCTTTCCGTCTGTCCATCTGTCTAAGGATGGTAGGCAGTGCTGAAGTTCAACTTTGTACCCAAATCTACAAACAACCCCTTCCAAAAATTGGAAGGGAACTTGACATCTCTGTCAGAAATTATTGCCTTCGGAAATCCATGCAATTTGAAAATCTTTGCAATGTCATCAGTCTTGTGCATAGACCTCACTTGTATAAAATGTGATGCTTTTGTCAACTTGTCCCCACAACCATGATGGAATCATGTTGTCTCCAAGTCATCAACAATCCTATAATAAAATCCATGGAAATAACTTCCCATTTCCATTCCGGAATTGGCAAAGGCTGCAACAAACCTGCTGGATGTTGATGCTCAACCTTTACCTATTGACATTTTATGCACCTTGAAATGTATTCAGCCATGTCCTTTTTCATACCTGGCCAAAAGTATTGCCTTCTAGTTGTAGCAATCATCTTCTGATATCCTGGGTGACCAGAATATGGAGCTTGATGGATCTCATCCATAACAACTCTCCTCAATTCTGCTACATTCAGAATATAAATTATTCCTTTAAAAGTGAGAAGTCTATCTTCTTCCAATTCATATCCCTCATACCTCTTCTCAAGACTTTGTTGCTGCAATTTGTCTTTTACCTGCTCATACAATTCATCTCCGGCAACATGATTAACAGTCTGTTGCCTCAATTCTGATTGGAAAATACTAAGAGATGCCACATGCATTTCATGTACCTTCCTGTCGAGTGCATCAACTACCTTGTTCTCTTTTCCTTTTATGTGCTTGATTTCAAAATCAAACTCACATAAAAATTCCAGCCATCTCGCTTGCCTAGCATTCAGAGTAGGCTGATCAAACAAATACTTCAGTCCAAAGTGATCTATTCTGAGTTCAAATCTTCTACCCATCAAGTAATGTCTCCACATCTTGAGAGCATGTACTATGGTTGCAAGCTCTAAATCATGAGTGGCATAGTTCTTCTCATGCTCCTTCAGGTTTCTCGACTCATAACATATCACATGGTTATCCTACATAAGGACTCCTCCAAGCCCTTGTCCGCATGCATTGGTACATACCACAAAATCTTTCTCTGGGTCTGCAACCTTCAATACTGGTGCATTGGTGAGAAGATTCTTCAACTGCTGGAAGCTTTCTTCACACTTCGAAGTCCATTCGAACTTTACTCCCTTCTTTTGCAAAGAATTGATGGCATGTGCAGCCCTGGAAAATCCTTCAATGAATCTCCTGTAGTATCCTGCAAGTCCCATAAAAGATCTTACATCCGTCACATTTCTTGGAGTAGGCCAATTCATAATGGCTTCAATCTTTTCAGGGTCTACTGATATACCCTCTTTTGAGATAATAAGCCCAAATACTGAATTCTATCCCTGTAGAAGTCACACTTGCTCAGCTTTGCATACATCTAATGTTCCCTGAGCACTTGCAATGTCAATGTCAAATGCTCTTCATGCTCTTCCTCATTCTTATAATAAACAAGAATGTCATCAAGGAAAACAAGAACAAACTTGTCCAAATACTTACTGAAGACACTGTTCATAAGGAACATAAATGTAGCTGGTGCATTTGTGAGACCAAACGGTACCACTACAAACTCATAATGTCCATACCTTATCTTGAAGGTTGTCTTATGAATGTATTCACCCTTGATTCTCACCTTATGGTAACCAGACCTCAAGTCAATCTTGGAAAATACCTTTGCTCCTCTCATTTGATCAAAGAGGTCATCAATCCTGGGAAAAGGATATTTATTCTTCATAGTAACCTTGTTCAATTGTCTGTAATCAATACATAACCTGAGTGTACCATCTTTTTTCTTTACAAACAGAACCGGTGCTCCCCAAGGAGACACACTTGGTCGAATATACTTCTTTTCCAACAACTCTTGTGGTTGCATCTTCAACTCTAGCATCTCTAGTGTACTCATCCTGTAGGGTGTCTTGGACACTGGTGCTGCTCCTGGCACAAGTTCAATGGTGAAATCAATGTCCCTCTGCAGAGAAATCCTTGGACTCTCATCAGGAAACACATCCTTGAATTCCTGTAACACCTAATAGTCTTCCAACCTAGGAGTTTCATCTCCTGTTGGTTCCAGAATATGAGCTGCATACAACTGGAAACCTTTCCTACAGAACTTCTTCAACTACATTACTGAAACCTATCTTATTGAAATTACCTTCGGAATACCTTTCACTACTGCCAGGTTTCCTTCTTCATCCATGCATTCAAAAGTCTTGTTATAGCAGCCAAGCTTCACTCTATGAGCTTCTAACCAATCCATTCCAATGAGAACATCATAGGAACCAAGTGGTAGAACATTCAGATCCACACATGTGATCAATCCATTCATAACCAATGGACATTTCTCTACCAGTTCACTGACCTTTCTCTTAGTCCCAGTGGCTAGCTGAACTAACCAAGATTTTCTATGCTTTACCTTCTTAAAAGCACAAATCTCCACTACCCTAGGAGTGATATAACTGTGAGTAGAACCAGGGTCAATCAAAATAGAAATAGATTGTTCATCAATCTTACCTCCAAATTCAACCACAGTTGACTGGTGATCTGCTTGGCGGTCCTCCAGTGCTACATAAATTCTAGGGCATGCTCTGGCTACCTGACCCACTGTTTCTGCTCCCTGAATGTTATAAGCTGGTCTTGCACTTTCATTCTCAAGTGGATAATATCTGTGTAAGTGAGGTCCTTCACATTTCCAACATTTAAGTGGACCTTTATTCAGATGTGGTTCTTTAGGCTTTCCACCTGTCACTCCAACTGGATTACTCGCAGCTTGGGATGGCTGCTTCTGCTGATTCCTGAATCTAGAAGGTTTGAAACCTTTCTTTCTTTGGTCAAACTTTTCATTCTTCTTGTCCTTCCATGCCTTATGGTAATCAGGTTTACCTTTTCTTTTCTCATATAAATATTTATCCTTTCTTATTGCTTCTTCGAGAGTTCTTGGCTCATAGAACTCAATTCTATCTTTGTAGGCTTGAGCCAATCCACTCAGAAACCGCTGAATCTTCACCTTTTCATCTCTGATGTGCCGAACATACCTCAACAATTCCAAAAATTTATTTGCATATTCATCCATGGTTTGTTGTCCCAATCTCAACTCATGGAGCTTTTTAATCTTGTCATCATAATACATGCTAGAAAGGTATTTCTTCCTAAAATACTTCTTGAACTATTTCCACTTCAGTTTCTTTTCACTAATCTTCTTTACTTGCTTGAAGTGTTCCCACCAAATGGATGCCCTTCCATTCAGATTGAATATGGAAACTCGTGCCTTCATGTTTCCTGAATAATCCTGCACCTGAAAGTACTTCTTGATCCCAAGAAGCCAAGCTTCGGCTTCCTATCCCGTCTTTATCTCAGCATCAAATGTAGGAGGTTTAGCTTTCCTAAATTCATCTCGAGAGCGATCCCTATGGTGCCTTCTTCTTTTCCTTTTATGAGAAGATGAACTTGTATCTCCACTGGATTCTTCAGAGTCAGATGATCCACTGGAAGTCCTTCTTCTTCTCCTAGTGCTACTCTTATTGCCTTCTGGTCTTGATGTACCTCGTCCAGAATCTATATTTTTCTGTAAATCCTTTAAACTCTGTAATATGGCAGCATTCAACTAATACTTCTCTTCCTGGGCATTAACCAAGCTTCTCATGGTGGCTGCAACCTTGGACGGTGTCCCCTAGAATCTCCTTCCATTAGACTCTATGTCCTCATTTCCATTACGGACATTTTCTCCCATGGCATCTTATGCTCGCTCGTAAGAATCCCGAGCATCATACCCATCATGGGTTCTCATGACTGAACCACCTCTTGCTTTACCACACTGTTCTTTCCGGAGTACTCTTCTTGGAAATTATCTATAGTTCTGCAAATGTGTTAGTAGAAAACTGTTAGATGCATACATTAATATAAATCAAAACTACTTACCTTTTTCTTCTAGAAATTTCATAAAACAACAATTATGCTAAAACACAGAATTTTCCCTATTTCTTTTCAACCCTATGACCGCTGATAATCTGTTGAAATCTGCTAGAAACCGGCTGAAAACTGTTCAAAAAACTGCTGCAAAATCCCTTCGAAAAATCCAAATTTCCTTAGGCCCTAATAAGACCTCATCCCCGCTTTTCTTCCGATTCCACGGTGTTCAAAAAAACTATGCCTCCGATTTGCATCAGCGAAGAAATTGTCTGTTCACCGGCGGTTTGTTGTTTTATTCTTTTTCGGTGGTTCGGCAGGTAAAATGACTAAACTCCCACTCTGTATCGGCGAGCAAACTATCTGTCGATCATGTGCACAGTCGTTTCGGCTTTCGTAACAACGGCCAATAAACCTCTTGCGCCTTTCACGGCCACAATCCTACATCGAAAAGACTAACCTCTGCACATTGGTGATCCAAGTCACTACATTTCGTGTCGTTGCGGCGATCCAAATGGCGACTTACCTCCCTTGTGTCAGCGATCGGCCATGTTATCGCATCGGATGGTCAATGTCCTAGGTAGCCACAACCGCGGAAAGCGATCTCACCGTGAGCTCCGCGGACATTATCGGCTATCAGACCTACTAACCATCAGGGAAATAGTGTCTTAGACTCTCACAATGGCGGGTCCTCAAATCTTTAACGTTCCCAATTGGCGGTCTGATCCTTAACAACTTTCCGATGACCTGATACTTTAAACAAAATTTTCAAATTTTCTTCTCATCGGCTGTCGGAAGCACCAATCACTGCGGCATCGGCGGTTGAAGTCTTTGTCCATCGGAAGGATAGTCCACTCGCCAGCCACAACAGCGGATGCGTGAACAACTAAACTTTTCCGACGTTCATCGGCGATCTCATCCACTAACTTCCACAAGTTTCCGATAGATCTCAACACTTAGACAAAATTTCGAAACTTTCTTCTTCTGTCGGTGGTTGGGTGTGCTACGCATCGGGTGGTTAGTCCCTTTAGCTTCCGCAACGGCGGACCATAATCGAACTTCATCTTCCTTTGTCTTCTGCAACCGTAATTCTATCGATGACCGCATCATCTGATCATTGGCGATGTCCTCAACTAACCATCACCGATGGCCGATGATTCCATGCCTTGGAAACATTTTTGAAATCTTCATTACTGCGTCGACTGTCAAAACGTCTTCCTATGCGACGTCAGTGGTTGTATGTGGCGTCGGCGGTCGTAGGCTCTATCCATCGAGCGGATAGTCCTCTAACTATCCGTAATGGCAGCGTTTTGTTCCACTAATTCTTTCCACTGTAGTTTCCAACTTTAACCGCATCGGAAACATGATCAGCTGTGCGTTGGCGATGTGATCAACTAATCATCGTCGATTGTCAACAGTTTTGTTACTTCGTCAAATTTTCCAAAATTCCCCGGTGTCGCAGGCTCTATGCGTTGGAAGCATAGTGGTCTAGCCATCCGCAATGGCGGGTCTACAATCCTTTGATCCNGGTGATGAATGCCACTAACGTGCTTCACTATCCGACAAAGTCAACACTTAGAACATTTCAGAACTTCTACGTCATCGGCGGTCGGATCAGCTATCCGTTGGGTGGATAGTGTCTTAGACTACCACAATGGCGGGTGCACCATCAGCTAAACGTCAGTGATCCATCCGTCTAAGTGCCCCGATGTGCCGATGACCAAACACTTAAAATTTTTCCAAAATTTCTCCTCCACAGTCTTCCACCGCATCGGTCATCGGATCAACTATTCGTCAGGAGGCCTTCCCACTAAGTGATCTGATGGGCTGATAGTTCTAGCGCTTAGAAAATTTTGTGAATTTTCTTGTCTTCAACCATTTTCCTAGTTTCTTCATGGCAGTAGGAAAACTACCTTTGTTAAATGTTCTCATGGCCTTCTAAGGCCCAATGCTGCAACATAAACTCTGTCACTACATCTTCACGCCCCATTCAGGTCCATACTGCAACCAGAGCTCTAATACCACACTGTAACGTCCTCGACCCTCCGACCAGCGAAGAGGATGCTATGATACGTCAAATCATCTGGGAAACTAGCCCCATGAACATGAACATACATACATATACTGTTGAAGCATGATACTTAAAACATAAAAAATATTACGAAGCATAATCATTCATTATACACAATGGAAGCAAAACATATCAATCAACACTTCATGCATATACAAGTCAGCATTTAACATGTATCATCATTCATCAAAGGTAAATATGATTGCAGACACAAGTTAGGAAAGAATACTTATCTTATAAAGAGTTTGTTCCACAACCAGCTACGTTGCTACAATGTTCCACCCATCCATAGGCCCGCGTGCTCCTTAATCTCTCAGCAACGCTGCCACCCCCGAGCCAGGCATGATTCCCCAAGGAATAATGAACTAACAGGCTTACACGTAGCCAAGGATAACAACACCACTAGGGTACACAGTTCAACCAAGCCAACACAGTTGAGTTTATCAGGTGAACAACAGATTAGCCAAGCCAACAAAGTGGGGTTTATCAGGCCAACCAGGAGCTGGGAAAGGCTAATGCTAAGCTGGTGAGCTCATTGGAGAGCTACAGACACCGACACCAGAACTAGCCTAGCTTATAGAACACCCACACACACCCAACACAAGGAAACCATCCCTTTCTCTACAACGCAGTCCCTCAGACCCTGATCTCTCTTCCAGAGCTATTCAGGGGTTGTGGAGAAGAAAGCCAGCTCAGTAGCTCTGTCTGTGTGGTTCTCAATCCACCAGTTTTATCAAGCACCTCAGGCCGTCATTCACCACTCCAATGCAGTATGAGGACAAAGCCACTGCATGCAAGCAGTCAAACAACTATTCAAGCTTTTACAGGGGAGAAACACAGTCGAACAGAGTGCAGGTACTCACAGCAATCCTCAACTGATACCAACATAAAAAGGGAAAATATAACCAAGCAAAATTGTGGGAAAACAATAGCCCAATACAACTATGAACCCACAACACACAAATCCCACTGCAATCACTAGGAAAGCTCACACAGACCAGGAATAGAAAATACCAGACTTCCAATCTCTGTGTGAGAGACAAAATGCAACCCACAAAACTATGGACGCAATTACAGCCACAATTTCAACGATGGAAATAACAGGACAATACAATGTCTGATAAACATGGAAAAAGACACAAAACTTAGCATGAATCCTAATAAAGAATCAATCCATAGACATCAGATCCGTGAGGCAGAGGAAGAGTTAGCAAGCTCGCAAGCCAACAATCGGTGAGGCAGAAAAGGAACCGAACCCCCTGCAATAGAATGTGGGACCCTTTTAACTCAGCTCGCTTGAGAGAAGATGAACAGACTTCCGATCTTGTGAGTGGACATACCAACAGATGCGCCGTGGGGAGAGTGTGAGCGAGCGTGGGCGTGGTGGTGGTTTTCTTGCCAGTCAATCGCCACTCCAAATAACAATGGAATAATTAAGGGTGGTGGTGACACATGGCTTTCCCCCATGACTCAATGTCCAACATTCCCCTTTCCTTATCCTTCAGAATCATGCCCCTTCTCATTTTAGTTGCAGTGAACATAGCTGGTTGGGTTATTTAATTAAAATGTGTGTTTACATGATGTCACAATTAAATATATGTCGTATGTCCCGATATCCATCGGTGACCATTCCCAAAACAGAAACACAACGTAACCAAATCGATGGTGGGGCCTTGGCCTTTAGCTCCGCACCAAGATTATTTACAATATACGTATCATGTATTTTTAATGTAAGCGGGGTTAAAACCGAGGTATTACAGAAATGATGGCAGTTTGTATTGTTTTCTCTAAAGATATGTGGGAAGGATAACCTAGAAAAGTTTATTTAATCTCATTTTTCATTCTTATTGCATGATGCAACATGTAGTAGTAGATTCTAGTTTTTTAATATGCCACTCATCTACTTTAATAATAACCTCAATTCCTCAAATATTTTGAGATCCTCCACTTTTCTTTCTAGTAGAATGGATACAACCATATTCTCTTCCCATTTATTATATGGTCCTGACCAAGACCACAAAAATTGCTTAACTTATTCACCTATGAAAGGTAGAGTCAATGGTGTGATTGTCTCTCAATCTAAATATGCCAAAAGTATACTATTGAAATTTAGCTTGCTTGAATGTTAATAGATTCACCTATGGAGGTTAACTTTTGAAATTATAACTAACATTTAAGAAAACTAATAGATTGACCCACTGCAGATAGGGTACCATCCATAGTAAGCAGCGGTAACAGTCTCCTTATATCCATGACAAGCAGGAAGAGAAACTAGGGATTCATCCTAAACACTCAAGACAACCATAGAAATTCCTCATGAGCAAGGGAATCACCCTAAACCCTCACGAAAACCACATATACACTTCTAGCATCACTATCTCCATCTCCAATGAGACAGAGAAGAAACCAACAACATAAACCCTATTTGGGAAGCCGTGTTCTCAGGGGCAGCACCTAATCTGTCCATAAACAGTCACGGGAAGGCTTAGAATAGCCACAAGGCTCCCATTATATTTATTATTAAAAAATTGTATGCCTAGGGCTCCCATGATCCCAAAAACCTCAACAATTTCATGATATTCTTCTATGTCAATTTATAACTTAAAGACATTGTAAAGTATGGCTTAGTGTGTTTTGAAGGTGTCTTGGCATGAAATCCCCACATATTGATGTATTTTTCAAGTTGTCCAGGCCCACCCAAGTGCCCATGAGGGGTATGGGACACATAGGAAGCCTAAAAAAACCTAATGTATGAAAAGTAAAACAAATTAACCTCTAATGTTTTCTAAACCTACTTAAAAATTAACCTTAAACAACCACATATCGAATACATTGCTGTTGTTGATGTTTTTCAGCAAACAACTGGTAGAAGGTGCAGTCAACCCGTAAGAAGCCTGTGAAGCCGTGAAGGAGAGATTTCATACACCCATGAAGAGAAATCATACACAACCCCATGAAGAGAAATCACATACACCCGTGTATGTGATAGCCAATAGACAAATCGTGGAGAAAAAAAAATTGCAGATAGTCCACGGTAAAAACACGTGAAGATAGCTGGAGTAGCTTCCAACAAAATGATGGTAGAAAAAACATATAACCTCATCTATTTATAAGGATTGAATGGAAGTATATTGAATATTAGGTCCACATTAAACATAAATTGGTCTAAACCATAAAAAAAAATGGACCAATAATATAAATAAACCAAATCATAAAATAAAACTTTGACCAATAACATAAAATAACCCAAACCATAAAATAAGAAAATTTACCAATAACATAATATAAAATAATACAAACCATAAAATTAAAAAAAATGACCAGTAGCGTAATATAAAATAATCCAAATAGTAATTATAAAGTAGGGGTCATCATAGTCAAAGGTGCACATAAGTAAGAGTGCTAGGACCAAGTAAGAATAAGACCAAGATCAATAACCACAAGATAAAGGTAAAGGTGGATAATCATCCAATGAAGATGGTGATGACGATGATGATGATGATGATGACGACGATGACGATGACGATGGCTATTATGATAACGATGACGACGATGATGACGAGGATGATGATGATGATGATGAGGATGACGATGATGAGAAAATCCGATAAAGTCTAATCGAAAATCCGACTTCTCGTCAAAAATATGAAAATAGAAACGTCAAAGCTTTACGTTATAAATTTGACATATAATTCTATCAAATTAAAAAATTTAATCAAATTTTTTAATTTGAAAGTGAAATTCGACAAAACAATACTTTTTGTCGGATGTCGTCAGATTTTGGGTACAAATCTTATTGTGATTGTATATTGTATTATGTATTCAGTACATTTTTTAAGGAGGTACCACCCTCAAAGAAGATTGTTATTTATCTTTGTTCTTTATTGTTAAGGTGTGTATTACTCTCTTCTTGTCTATTTCTTCTTTTTTTTATGTTATTTATGGGACCTGGTTACATGACATTTGGTATCAAAGCTCTTTCCTCGGGGTTGGTTTCTTCAAAACAAATGATCTTGAAAATTATCTATAAATGTTTTCTACAATGATATAGATACCAAAAATCGGATCCCACTTCCAAAAAGGGAAAAAAATTTGTGGTAAAAATTTCAGATCTTGATTCATTACAGGCTCAGAGTTACACTTTCAAGAAGTTAGTTTTTTTAACTATCCCAAAAGATGGTCTCAAACAAGTGTTCTAGGGAAAATTGTTATATCTAAAGCATCCGAGATCTAAATTGAGTGAGACTTATTGCATCAGAAATAATACTTATTACAAAATATTGGACACGTGGAATACCGTACAAGTTTTCTCTCCTAAAAGGAAATTTTTTTTTTGGGACATTTGTAATAACTTTATACTAGAGAATCCAAATTAGTTCAGACCCATGGAATCGAAAATTGGACACATCAGGGTACCAGAGGCCGAAATTTCAGACCTATAGAAGTAAAAATTCAAATTTTTTCTCAATTACAAGTTGACCCTTAAAAAGTATTCCAATCAGGGTTTGACACCAGCATTCTGGGGAAAAATGTCATATTTGGGGCATCCGAGATCCAAATTGAGTGAGACCTATTGCATAAAAAAGAATACAGACTATGGTATTTTAGGTAGTTATTATAGACTCATATTAAAAAATATTGGACTTGTGGTAGATCCTACAAGTTCTATCTTCGGGATAGGACAAAAATAAGAAACGTTTGGATATTTGAAATAATTTTTTACTAGATAATCCAAATTAGGTCATACCCGCAGGAACAAAAATAGGACACATCAGGGTACCATGGGTCAAATGTTCATACCTAGAGGAGCTTAAATTCCAATTTTATGCCAATCCAAGTTGGACATAAACAACCTTCCAGTCAAGGTTTAAAGAAGGAAAATATATAGTTCAAGCAGTGGTAGATTACATAGAGCATCGACAAGATGTCTCCAAATACTAAAGATGTCCAAAAACAAGATGAAATAACAAGTTAATAAACATCATAGTCAAAGGAGTTTTGGAGAAGGAAAATTCATATGGGAACTTGAACAAATCATTGAAACAAGGACCAAACAACTATGAAATCAAGTTATTATTGAGCACCTCATTAAGTGGAATAACTTATTGGCTGTAGATTCAACATGCGAATACGATTCCTTCATACAGATGCATCCATAACTATCCAAGCGTTGAGGACATCGCTTCTCTAAAGGGGAGAGGCATGTTAAGCCCTAAATGTTGGGCACAATCCCCCCTATAGTGTGGCACTTTACCCCCTATATGGTAGTGCATTATATATTATTGATGTAGACTTGGGTCTATTACTGGGTCTATTCGTTGTTATTGTACAACTATGTCTCCTATATATAGGAAGGATATATTTTAATTTTAGTAATGATTGTGTCTTGTCTTAAGTATTTAGTACATTGTGTAAGGAGGTTCCTCCATCAAATAGGATTGGTATTTATCTTTGTTATTCATTATTAAGGCATGGATTATTATCTTCTTGTATATTTTTTCTATTTTTATGCTATTTCGAGGACTTGGTTACATGACAATGTGCCTATGTTTTCCATGTAATCAATAACTTTATTTCCACCTCTTCTAACATGGCTAGGAACCAGCATTGGAACACTACAAGTTAGTTTGGCCATAATTCTCATTTCTTCCTCTAGAATCTAGTTTTGGCTGAGATATTTAATGAGAGTGTTATTCAACAGTTTGGTCATGCTATTGACCAGGGTTTAGGAGTCTCCTTCTATGATGATCTACCTGTATTGGTGCTCCCATGCTAATTTGAGCCCCTTTGTCAAAGCCTCCATTTTCGCAGCATTGTTCCTATTGATTCCCATATATTCTAAGAAGAGTCTAAGAATAGTTCCTTTATTATCTCTAAACACTTTTCCAAACTCGGCTTGGTCATGGTTATTTTTTCGATGCCCCGTCAAAATTAAGTTTGATAAATCCAACAAGGTGGGGGGGGCACTCCATATCGAGTGACTTGAAGTGCTAGGAGTGTAGGGGTTGGACTTGATGACATTAAGTTAGATATTAATGTCCCATTCTTTTAAAGTCATGTCTTCTCAATCATCAAGCACTTTGTCTTTCTCTAACTAGGTCTAGAGTTCTACTGTCTCTTTCAACATTACTTTGAGTTTTAGTTAGATGGTGTTATGTGAAGAGGATTAAGTTTTAAATATTCTTTTGTATCATTCTTTTCAAGTGAATACTAGCTCTGTCTCTTTTAGAAGCTCTAAAGATGGTGAAACCTGTATTCCGTAATTCATTTATGCATGGACACAAATTGAACAAGTTCTCCTTATCTTCCTTAGACTAAAGACACATGCGATAAATACCAGGCCTTGTGAATCCTCTTTTTGTTAGATTATCCTTGGTGACCATCCTATTTTTTATTAAAACCCATAGAAAACTTGTGATTTTTGGCTAGAGCATGATGTTCCATACTTGTTTCCAAATAGGATCATTGTGCATATCTCGGAAACCAACTGATATCATGAAGCCTTCTTTAATAAAAAATCTACCCTTGGTTAAGTAGCCCCATATGAGTTTGTCATCTCCATCCCTTTTTTTTATTATTCTATTATGTAGTTCTTCTAATATTATTGAGGATGTATCCAACTAGGGTTGGGAAAACCATATGTCAATAGGAAGCCATTATCTCCATTCCCTGGCATCTTATTTAGTACCCAAAAAATGAGAGACTTTGTAGAAGTTTCTTCTTTCCAATTATTCCTTAAGGAGAACATCTGTGAGGATTTCTTGTAGTTTGGAGGCTTGTTGTCAAGAATCTTCCCAAAAACAAGCTCTTCTCCCATTTCTTATTTTCCAGAAGCTATGATTTTCTATTAGGTGCATGCTTTCCCAAGCAATATTCCAAATCTTGGATCCATTTATGTGATCATTGAACCTTATGAGCTCTCGTTGTTTCCAAGGAGGGAAATATTTATATTGCCAAAAGATTCCCCAGGGTTCTTGATTGTGCGTGAGCCAATTCCACCATAGTTTGTAACCTAAAACTTGATTGGTGAGATCCAAATCTCTCAAGCCAATACCTCCTTTTAGTTTGTGTTTGCAAACCTCTTCCCAGATGACAATAGCCCATTTGTCCTTGTTGTTGTTGCTACCCCAAAGAAAATTTATCTGGAGGTTCCTGATGCTTTTGATGATCACTTTATGTGCTGCGAGGATAGAGAAAAGTTAGAGGGGAATTTCTTATACAATAGACTTGAACAAGGTTGTCCTTCCTGCAAAATTAAGTGTTTGAAAGGACCAACTTGATAAATGCATGTTGAGGTTGGCCAAAAGGTCTTCCCAGTTTGCTTGTTGGAGAGGCTTTTCCATAAGGGGAGCACCTAGATATTTTGTGGGTACATTGGAGATGGTGAATCCTGGGCAATGGAAAATGCGTCTTTGGACAAGAGGAGTAGTATTGAAGAAAACGAGTTGAGATTTTTCAAGATTGACACAAGCATAGGAGGATTCTTCAAATCATTTTAAGATATTTTTGAGAGATTTGGATTCTTTGAAGGAACGATGACCCATAAGGAGAGTGTCATCAACAAATTTTTGATGTGAATATGTGGGGGAACCTTTGTGGAGGTTAAGACCTTTGGGGTCAATTTTTGAAAGCTCATCTTGAATAGTTCTTCCAATCTCTTCCACCATGATGATGTATAAAAAGGGAGACAAAGGATCACCTTGAAGGATACCCCTTGAAGGCAAGAAAGCGGTAGCTGGAGATCCACTGACCAAAATGGAAAAGAAAGTAGAGGATATGAGGCTAAGGATCTAGTGAATCCATATTTGATTGAAGCTAAAGGATTGAAGGATTTTGGCAATGTAATTCTAGCTAAATTTATCCAAACCTTTGAACATGTCCAGCTTTAGCAGCATACCAGGCTTTTTGGTGAGTTTAAGAGAGAGAATGACTTTGTGGGCTAGGATAATATCATCCAATATTTGTCTGGGTTATACATAACTAGTTTGTTCTTTGGAGATTATGAGGGGTAGGAGCTGATTGAGCCTCTTGGATATGACCTTGATTATAATCTTATAGATGAAATTGCAAAGGGCTATTGGTCAAAATTTATATGAGGTGGAGTGCCAAGGGGCCTTTAGGGTTAAGACTTATTTAGGTGGCATTGATGGCAGAAAGAATATTCTTGGCTTGATAGGAGGTCACCACTATCTTAAGAACTTCTTATTTAATGATGTTCTACCAAGCATGGAAAAAATCCACGGTGAACCCATCTAGTCCCAGAGATTTGATTTCTTGTAGTGATTTGACTGCTAGTTCAACCTCTTGCATAGTGATGGGACTTATTAGTCCTTCATTGGGATTCTTTGTTAGAAGACAATATATGTTTTCTATTATATTATTTATGGCATCCATCATGTTCCTTCGTGCTTTCTCGAGAAGGTTGTTGAAAAAGGATTTCAATTTGTTTGATATTTTCTCATGCTGGTGCAGACTTCACCTGTGGAATCTTTGAACATGTCAATTTTATTATGCTACCTGTGTTGCAACATGGAGTTGTAAAATAATTTGGTGTTTCTTTTTTCGTCTTTCATTCATTTCACTCTGGATTTATTCCTCCAAAGAATGTTTGTTTAAGACACTTTTCTAGTTGGATAGATAGTTTCTTCTTTGGAAATATTCCTTTGTGCGTCTTGACATAATAATGTCTTGTTGAGTTCCGCCATTTGATCCTCGATTTTCCTTTTTTCCTCATGAATGTTTCCAAAGGTGGTTTTGTTCCAGATCTTAAGTTTATGTTTGAAAATTTTCACTTTTTGATGGAATTTGTACATAAGAGAGCCCGAGGGAATGGTTGCTTCATTCCACTAGTGCTTGATGTTGAGTTTAAAGTCAAAGTGGTGTAGCTGGAACTTATCCAATTGAAAATATTTGTTGTGCCCAGGCCCTCTGGTGCTCCATTGTAGACTGATGGGCCAACAATCATAGCCATTGGCTGTAAGAATGGTAGCAAACTAATATTCCCCTATGACATAAAGTTTATTAGATATTAGAAAGCGATCCAACCTAGAGGAAATCTGATGCTGGCCTCCTCTTTTATTGTTCCAAGTGTAAGTACCATTGGAAGCTTCCATATTTATAAACTAGTTGTCATTGATGAATTATTTAAAATCCTGGTTGTCTCTTTCGAATTTTTTGACTCCTCCTTTTTTCTCCAAAATATATGTTATCATGTTGAAAACACCTCTCAAGATCTAGTCATATTCTTGTTATAGGTTCTAGAATCATTGCAAGTGATTGAGAAGATTGGTTTATTGATCAAGGGTTTGTGGCCCATATATATTAGAGATCCAACCCTTTTGTATTCGTTCCTATCATATGAAAGATGGTAGAGAGGGTTCTATTGGTGGTGATGAAATTGTCCAAAATGATTTCCCGAGGGATCTAGAACAGGGCAGGCCTCTTGAATCTCCCTTGCATCAACAACCATGTAACTGGAATTATGCCATATTTGTTTAGAAATGTTTTCAAGAGTTTGAGAAGCGCACTTGATTTCTTGGATCATTAGTATTGTAGGCTTTTCCATCATTATTTTTTTTTTAAGATGAGGATGTTTGGATAGACTGTTTAGTCCTCTTATGTTCCAGGAGATAATCTGCATTGATGAACAGAGGGTAAAGTAGAGAAGAACTCAGTTAGATGTTTGTACAAACATGAATCTAACATGAGAGAACCAACCTCGTCCAAACTTTGACGATTGGATCTTCGTCCTTTCTTTTTGTTTGCATAGTTCTACCTTTTTAAAGCTTTCCTTCCATTCCCTTTGATGCCCAAACTGGGGTCCTTTCCATTGGTTTTAGGGACTTTCCTTGAAGAGGTTCTTTCTTTTATTAGAGCTTTCTTGAAGAGTTCAATTTAGGGTTCTGGGATGGGGATATTTTGTTTACAAACTTCTTCCAGTCCCTGTAAGTCCAAATCACCCAATTCAGATTCGTCCATGTCTTCAGGGTAATTAGTCATATCTTCCTTAGGGGTAATGGGGCCAGAAGAGGTGGTTGGTTGGCATGATCATGCATCTATTGAATATACCTATAAATCCTATTAAATGTTATCTTGTACCTTGGAACTGTAGTTGCTTTTAGGATGCACATGCTTGATCATTTTTGCTTGTGGGCCTTTTCAGATCCCTGTTCCAGAGAGTTGGAGGTGACACCATCCTTATTGATGTTATTGATTGCGTTGGTACCTGAGGGGCCCTCGCCTTCCTTCAGGTCACATGAGGGTTTGACAGCGTTAGCATTATTGGGAGTATTGGAAGCTAGCGGTGGATCAAAATGTCATCCTCCTAGCGGGGCCATCAAGGGATAGATCAGAATCTTGAGGCGGAGTGTTCAGAAGAGCGATACAGGTAGTGCGTCAGAGGAGAAGATTGGAGCATGCAGAGAGAATTTGTAACAACACAAAAGGTGGAGCTTCATTTCATTTCCTTCTTCAATATTTTAAATTATCAAAGATGTTTGTATTTAAAAAAAAATGATAGGGTTCCAATTTATGAAGTGAACATTAATTTATTATTGAACATAATCCTTTCTATATTTGTGTTTTATGAAATATGTTTTTGACTAATTTTTTTTGTGCTTTTATATAAAATGTATTTTAAACTAATTTTAATTTAGGAATGTGGAAATATGATATGTCAAGTGAAATCATATTCAAGTTTTCTAATCGGGTTCAGATGGATTTATATTGGTATGTGAATTTGTTAGTCATAATGTGGATAGAGATGGCACTTAAAATTTAATCCTCTCATAATTTATATAGAAGTTGCACAAGCAAAAGGTTATTTAACATGTTATAAGATGTTGATATTCAAAGGCATCTTAATATGTTGTTAACCAAGGATAGAGCATAACAAATTATAGGATAAAGATGCACATGCATATCTATAAACATACATATAGACTTGCCAACATACTATGATCCTTATGCCAATGTGGTTGGTGGGAGTGGTTACAAGGAAATAGTGATTCCTAGTAGAATAATGATTAAATGGTAGTAGGATGAATATTTTTTTGCTTGTGTCAACCCTCAATTAAAACCCTCACCTACCTTAAGCTAAAAAGAATCATAATAAACTTCTCATATGATTTCTTGACAAATTTCTTTAAAATGATATGATAGAAATGCACATGCATACATCTAAACATACATATAGACTTGCCAACATACTATTATCCTTAAGCCAATGGGGTTGGTGAGAGTGATTACAAGACAATAATGGTTCCTAATAGAATAATGATTAAATAGTTGTACGATGAGTATGTTTTCAAGCTTGTGTCAACCTTCAATTAAAACCCTCACCTACCTTGAGCTAAAAACAATCCATAATAAACTTCTCAAATTTCTTTAAAATGAGTTATATACATCTAAAATAAGCTATATACATCTAAACCTAACAAATTTTTTTAAAATGAGTTATAAACATCTAAAATATGTTCATTTTAAAATTATTTTTTTACAACATAAATACCTCTCATTTTTCATAAAATTAACACATATTACATCCTATACTATTGTTTAATGCATATTTTATCCATTTTGAAATGTTTTTGCAACATAAATAACCCTCTGTATGAAGTTGGCCCAACCATTACATCATAGACCATTCTTTAATAAATATTTTAATCCAAATGTAATAACATGAATACAAATCTAATTTCTTAGAATAAGGTGGTGAAAAATGGTCAATTGGGTTGTGGTCTTTAAATAGTTTGCAATGAATTTAATTTGGATCAATTTAATAACACGAGTACAAATCTTATTTCTTATTGTAAGGTTTTGCTGTGAAAAAAGGTCAATTGGGTTGTGGCCTATAGATTGCGATGAATTTATCACGGTTGATTTGATGTGCATTTCAAGGTTTTATATATGAATTATTAAAGTGATATGTCCCAAGTGCAAAGAGAGAAAGCTTTTATACAAAGAAGAAGCTCTTATATTTTTCCAAATAAATAATATATATGAAAAAAAATAACCTTAATGATATACATCTAAATATTTGAGATAACAATTTCATAATATATATTTAAATTAGCTTTTGTGCTAATTGTACTGAGAAAAGGGAAGTGTTGTACAGCTAGTATGGGAAAATATAAAAATTAAAAAGAATACTTAAAAAATTCTTGTTAGCTTATGCTTTAATTCAAAAAAAAATATTATATTAACTAATAATTATAAAAAATTAAAAGTATTTTGAAAAATTCACGAAAGAATATTGAATTAATTTGAGTGTTTTATCAATCCTAGTTTAAAATAGATCTACATTCATAATCTTTATTGAATTGAAATGTCAAAATAGTTAAAAACATTTAAATTATATAGAATTAATAATAAATATATATTTTAGTAAGTAATTAAACCATTCATTTAATATTTTTCATATTTTCTTTAAAAGTTACGAAATTTTTGTACCTAATAAAATAAAGTAAAATTCATATACTTGTATCGCTTCTCAAATGTCTTTTCCAAATACATGATAATTTTCTCATTTCAATAAGAATTTAACATTTTGGCCTTGGATTTTCTTGAAATGTCGTTGTCACCGTTTTCTTGAAATGTCGTTCTCACCGTCGGAGACGTGTAGTTAGCGTTCAAAGCACTCTTACAACATATTTTTTTTTCCAAGGAAAAAATTCGTAAATACTTTATTCACAATTAGTAGATGGCCTTCATAGTCCATTTTACAAAAATACAACTAAGAAGTTGTCAAAACAAATTTGCCTCAGAAAGAGCACAAATCCACAATCCAAATCTAAAGTACATATACATGAAATCTGCATCATACCAATAGTACTTTCCAACAGAAAGAGAACAAAAAAATAACTAAGTCTGATCATAGCAGACTTATATCATCACTCCTGATAAATCAGGTCAGATCAATAAGGGTCCAAGTGATCAAAAGCAAAGATATCAGAGCAGAACTAGCATGCTGATGAAGTCTCATAAAAAATCGTATGCTGATGAGAATAAACAGCTGCAAAAAATTTGTCTGATCCAGACCATCCAAAAAACTTTCAGAACCATAATAAGAGGCCTACTTACAACATATACAATAGCATGTGTGTTTTTATTTTGTTGTATTAAACATTAGGATATAGGAAAAAATCGGTCGTACTTTGTCCAATTTATCGATTATGACAAAGTTTACTCGCTCATTTTTAGTATTTAGCATACCTTATTTCCTATGATCTTCCCTTACTAACACTTAATTAAAAATTCATAACTTGACCAATCAAGAAAGGAATTCTTGAGTTAAGATTTTAATTTACATCTTGGTTGCATCTACACCTCAAGTTAATTATAGTTTATTTTAATAATTTCTTTATGGATTGGTGTTGCTATGTTGGTACCAATATTGTTGCCTTGCTTATTCACTCAACAATTGAATGGACTTTATTTTTGTTTAAATATATTGTAGCTCACATAAGTTGATCCATTGATAGCAGTTGTATATGCATCTCCGATGGATAATGTTAGTCAAATCAAATTCACGAGATGTTGATATTCTCATTAGGGTTTTCAAATATTTTTTCACTTATGAAGTTTTAGGCTTTACTTGAATACCTAAGTTTCTTTCTTACTTAAGATGTAAAGTTGAGAATGAGTTGTGATAACAAGTATTAGAAACATTTGGTTTAACGTGAGGATTAGAATCATTTGTAACATCTTCCAACTTACTTAATTCACACATTGACTTGGCTCGATCGCTTGATTTCATATTTTTAGGTGTACATAGCTTTCCACATTGTTTAAAATGCACTCCAACGTATTTTTGGTGTTTATTCGCACTAATACGGGAGCAAAGGCTTGTCCTTTTTATTGTTTCTATTGCTTCAAGAGTTTTTTTTATCTAGTGGTGTTAAACCTAGAGGTGGTTGTTGAAGTTTTTTTTTTTTTTCAAAAGAAAAATAGCAGTTCCTTGATATTCATTGGAATCAAAGGTAACCATATACATTTCTATGATACTAGGTATCATATCCAGCCAAAAAACACAACCAGTGCTCAACAGACTGAACATCCAGAATCAGACTCCCTACCAATGAAAACCCTACAGCCTCCAAGAAAATACCATACCACCTAACGGTAAGTGAAAAGCACCCTAACTTACTTCTAGAAGCCAAAAAATTCAACAATTAACACCCTATAATAGAGTTTACAAAAATGGGCAAAAAAAAAACACCCATTAAAAAACTGCTCAAGAGAGCAAAGGAAACCCACAACAGTCTATACCACCAAAATGGGGCAAGATACTTGTCCATTAATAGAGTAAACAAGTAGCTATACAAGATCTTTTGTCGTCAAGATAGGAGGGCCTCCATCCCTCCACAGTACACGCAACCGAAAGACACCACAGCTTCTGTACATGCCTACACGACATCGAAAGACACCACACAGTCACAGCCTATGTTGAACCTCTCCATAAATCCTACCCACCTGAACAACCCATTCACCGTAGCCATGAGAGGGAGAGATGACACGGGATCACTGCAGGAACAACAGCACCTTCCAGAAGGCGAACCGCCTCCGGTCGTTGCATCTTGTCAAAAAACGCCCCTGGTCAATAACACTCGAGCACCCCTTGAACCAGAGCAAGGATGTAAACAAGTGATGTGGGGTTCTCCACGACTACCGCTGCCATAAATCCACATAAACTCGCTACCATAGGTACCCCAGCGCAAGGGAAAACCTAAGGGAAGCAAAGTCTAGAAATCCTAGCCACGATTCTCAAAATGAAAATTAGGTTGTTGAAGTTTATATGTACTCTCTTCTCCTGCAATAAAAACCTATATATCTAATTGATTAGTCTTAACAAGTTTAATATCTCCTATTATGTCCATGAACTTGATGATTCTTTGTTCTAGGTGGGTTCTTCTATTTAATCAAAGTCAAGATGTTTCATTGACTCATACACCAATATTTATTTCTAAATAGGTTTCATAATCACGTAAATTTTGTAGGGGAGTAAATTTCATTAAGTTGAATGGTAGAATAAATTAGTGTTGAACTTCTTCGCTTGTGGCATTTTTTACAAGGAGGCTTTTGAATAGCAACAATATTAATGGCTTAGACATATACATCATCTTGAGTATAAAGTTTTTTCATACTTGGTTAGACAAGGCATAGCTAAAGAGTCCAAAACAAGTAATTTATTAACATTCATCCTAACAACGAGGAAAGGATGCTATAGATCGATTGACCAACACTTTGTTCCTAGCATTTTGTAGTTCAAAGCAAATCACCCCTATATCATCTACCAAGGTCTTTGGATCAATCTCACATAGCTTTTATACTCAATTGCATACATGTTGTGAAGTTTTGACAAGTTTTCTTGATGTCAATTAATGCAGGGGCATCACACTAGATTTAAACATGCCCCTTAGCAAATGAATGGAGTTAGTGTTTAATCCCTTTCAGTGCATGATCGCCTTATAAGGACATGCCAAAAAAATTTGTTCACAACCTAGATCAATGCATTAGATTAGAGCATGTCGATAAAATTAGTGTGTCATAGTTTCAACGCATCTGCGATAAGGTGAAGAGGGTTGCCTGGAAGTAGAATCGCCATTATAAATGGAAGATCAATGCGTCGACAAGATAGCACGTTGAGACATTAGAAGATTAATAGTGGAAAGGGAATATGAGGATGAGCAATTGATGAACCGTCATTCTCTTTGGGGTTTTCACCTTTTCTCTTGTCATTATTAAGCTTTGCAGGTTTAATTATCACTTAGTTTATTTTGTAGGTTTCTTTTGATTTGTACTTGATCTAGGTTGCAAGTCATATTTATGGTGTAGTTGATCTTGAATTACACCAATGAAAAAAACTATACTAAGCAGACCAAGATCCATTTTTCTCATTTTGCATTAAATAAGATGATTGGATATTAATTTATAAATACTCTTCTGTAACAACCCAACATTAGATGTTAGGATAGGGTATATAAACGAATTAAAAATGAAAATGTGCATAATAATTACAATTTAGGCCTGTGAGTTACAAGTGTGTCATGCATGCAAAAAGTAAGAAATTGAATCAAATATGGAAACTAAGTAATAAAAAGGGGGAAAGACTAAGATGAGGGGGGGGATCCAGTCTTGCTGGTGGATTTTTGGGGTTTCTTGCTTGTTGTGCTAGTTTGACTTGTGTGCATGTGTATATTAAGAGGTTGAATAAGGAGGAGGAGAGGGTGGAACACCAAAGTATGGAGAAATAGTGAAAAGAATTATGGCATACTTGGTTTGGCATAATGTTAATTGTTGAGGGATTGGGGGATTCAACCTTTTGGTCGAGGGTTGGTTAGGTGGAGAGTTGTTCCCTTAATTGTTTTTGTAGATAGAATAACATGAATATCAAGTAGGAGAAGGTATGCAAGAAAAATTGGGAAGATGGTAATAAATAAGATAAGTAAATATTCTTCTCATAGCCTTGCAGCCTTCAATTTCTACTAATTCTTGAATCCACACCAATTCAATTTGCGGTATCTCCTCTAATTATTGATCCTTAATCAAAAGAAGCCCCCCCCCCCATATGAATTATGTAGATCCAAATGAATTCTGTAGATCCAAACAATAATAAAATCATTCCATGATATTATTCATAAGATTCATTAAGCCATAACCTACATATGCATGTTGTAGAAGCGAAATAAAAATACATTTAATTACTTGGTCTGTATGGAGTAGTCCAAATTGCTCCAACACTCATCATCCACTATGGTGATTGAGTATTTTTGAGATTCCATGTAAACTAGAACGCCCGAGGATCCAAATATGTAATTACTACATGCTTCACTTCCATCTATGGGAACAACTCCATAACATTCCTTCTTCAGCTCGCAGTTACTTTCTTCCTATTTCGAACAAAGCTAAAAAGTATTGAAAATATCTTCGATTGATTAAAACACACATAATAAAAAATGAAACTCAAACCAAAGATGTGTTTAAAACACACATACAAGAATTGAAATGGAGGGAGAATGATGCCTTTTTTTGAATTTTTCTAAAGTTACTAATCATATGTGAACAATTTTAGTGATCAATTTAATTTTTTTTTGAGATGGAAGAAAAATGAGTTTCTTTGGCCTTTTTTTAAGTTTCCAATCATATATTAACAATTTTAGCTACCAATGCAATTTTTCTATTTTGAAATAGAGAGAAATAAAATTATTTCTAATTCTCAAAGATATATTTTAAAATTTCCAAACCATTTTAAAAGGCTAAACAAAAATCTCCAAACTAGATGAATACTATTTAAAAAATAAAAATCATTGAATAATTTAATGCTAAAAAACATTAACATTCTATTATGTGCAATAAGAAAAATGATTGCCAATATAGTCATAACTTCAAATAATCATTAAAAAAAGGGGATGACAAATGCGGAATAATAGGTAGAGATGACCATCCCAAAGTTCAAAATTATTCATTCGAATAATAAATAAATGAATAATATTTAGAAAATTTTATTTTTTGAAAATTATTCATTAATAAATAGAAAAATTAATAAAATATTTAAGCTTTAAATATATATGAACATATCAATCATAGTCCGAAAAAATGCTACTCATTAATTACTAGTTTTTACATTATGTATACTAAAATAAAATAGTAATAAGATTTACTACCATTGTTTTCAACTAAAATAAAATTATGATTAACTCACAACAAAATAAAATAATATGATATAATTTATTTGAAAAATAAAATTATTTATTTAATATATTAATATATTTAAAGGTTATATAATTCAAAATGATTTTAGACTATGCTTTAAAAATATGCAATAAAACTGGTTTGAAATATTTATTGTTTTCAAATAAAATAAAGATTAAAATTATAATTCAAGATTGAGTCCTAACAAAATAGTTTGATAGGATTTATTTAAAAAATAAAAATCTTTATTTTATATATTAATATATTAAAAAGTTGTATCATTGACAATAATTTTTAAATAATTTTTAGATAATGATTAAAATAATAAGCAATACAATTGGTTTGAAATATTTTTTAAGATTGATTTAAAAAACATATAAACAACAACAAAAATGCGTTATTGAAAATAGTTTTTTTATAATGAAAATAAATTTGATGTGAGATAGTTTTTAATTCCCAAATAAGGTAAGATAGGATCTAAATGATTGATCTTACCTTTTTTTAAGTTAAAAAAGTTATTCTAATTATAATGTTTTAGTTGTGGATTTATCATAGTTAAAGGGATACATTTTCTTAAGGTGCAACAATATCCTCAAGTTTTTGCAATATAAAAAATGATTGCACCTTGAGTGATTTGATCCCTCCCTAAACATCATAGATGCATAGTTAAGATGGATTTACTTAGTATTTTTTAATTTACATATCTATTAAGCACTTAGAGGGATTGAATGAGAATTAAAGTACAAATGTATCAATGACTAAAATATCAAATAAATTTATGCTAACTCATTTTATTATTATATAGTATTATTTTATTGCTAGGATGTTGGTAGTGTAGTCGACCGACCATGCTAAGCATGAACCAACAACGAGTTATAGACCCAAGTGCACAGATGAAAGAATATGGAAAAACACACATGAGTATACAGTGACACTAGAAATAATTCTCTTCTATTAATTTTGAGAATAAATTACATAAATGGTGTTTACATAGTTTCAATGTTCAAATCTCCTTTCGTCAGTCATATCTCTCTTTTAACTGCTATTCTTTTCCAAGGAAACTAAATAACAAAAGAAGCCCCTCTTCTCTTACAATAATCTTTATTTATACTTCCATAATTTGCCCCATTATCCTCCTTCTTCCTCTTCTAGAAGCCTCTAGGATCTTCTATTCTCAAGCTTATACAAACCCATTGGCATGACATGCCTTCTAGAATATTCATATACCGCCATTACTACTTGATTTATTGCTTGCCCACTTATGCAATGCTACTTGCTTTCCTGCACTTCGGCCTTGTTGCTGAGTCACAATTTGCACCCCTTTAGTCACATAGTGTGACACTTCAGTCATCCCTTCAAGTCATTGGATGCTTTCCTAAACCTTCCCTTCTTTTCCATCTTCTTCATGGTCCAATCAGTCATTTTCAACACCCCAGTGACTACTCGACTCCTTACTAGTGATTACTCATTGTCGATTTGTTTCTTTTGGCCATTGAGGTTGATGCCCCTGCATCAATCTCCCTATCAGACAAAGAACTTTGTCCCTGGTCCTATTGTTCCACTAAACCCTTCATTTTTTCATACTCTTCTGCCAATTTCTACATGGCTTCCTCCAAACTTATGTATTTACACCAGACCAAATATTATTTTTGTGTTTGACATCACATCCGGACCAACTTCTACCTTGAAATAATGGCGATGTCAATTGTGATGTTTCCTCCTCCTCTACCACCACCATGAAGAATGAGAGCATTATTTCCATTTTTTTATTATGAACTTACCTTAAATTGCTTCATACATTTTGAATGTTAATACTCCACTTACTATTCTATTCGGGTGGTTTGACAAAAATATCTCATTTGAAATTCTTGAGAGTGTAGACATAGATTTCAATTGAAAATATCATCTTAGATTCAATCTTTCACTTTGTCCTTGTAACATTGCCTGCAAATTATTTGTGAGGAAAGTTTGAAAAAACTCTACTTAAATTGGATGATTTCCTTGTATTATGACCCTATGAAATTCTTACAAATGTATTTCTCCTTGAACCATGTGCAGAGCCTCAAAACCCATAGCTATTGATAACAACCTTTTAATACCATTGATATCCCCAATAAAAAATTATGATTATTGTTGATATATCATACTTGGTTCTTTGAGTCATTATTCATGGCCTTGGAATACTATAAACTTATTTTATAGGTTTCACCCTGAGTATTCTCCTCCAACCATGTCTAGGACCCTATGAACCTAGAAAAACCTTAATAAGGGTCATGTATGATGCTTTTAGGTTTTAATCATGGATTTGGATGTATGGAAGCTTCCTTTAGAAACAAAATCTTGAGTTTCCTACCCCAACCATTTCTAGAGACCAAAGAAATCATCATAATGGTAGAAATATTTGTACTTGTAGGTGAAGAATAACCTCAAGAAATCATGCATTCTGATTTTATATGTCATGTTTGTACCTAGATTCCTGACATAGTTCTTTAGGGGTAAAGGAACTTAAGGGGTTTAGACTTGGATACATAGTTCGATGTATTACCATAGAAAGTGAAGCCCAAGGCTACTTGAGACATTATTCATGGATTTGGATCCCTTGATGGTTTCTTGAGGGTCAAAGGCATGGTATTCTTACATGGAAAGTAATTCCCAAGGACCTAGACATCTACATATTGATCAAAACTTCATAACATTATAAACAACATCAATCATAATAGGATGATACCTTTGGGAGGCCATGTGTTGTTGGTGGAAGAAACCTTCTTAGCACTAAATGGCTAGAATATTCCTTTAGGTCTCGAGGTGTTGGTATCCTCTATTCACAATTTCCAAGGATGTTCTAAGAGACATAGATAGATAGCACCATGGATACCCATGCAAAATCATATGTGGTGCTTTGAGGAATTATTCATGTCTATGCATGGTTCAATCATTTGGCCAGGGCCAAAGGTGTGGTATTTTTCCCTATAATTCCATTCCCAAGACCCTAGGAGACCTACATAATGCTCAATACAACCTACCAACATCAAGAAACTTGATCATAGGAAAATGATAACCCCAATAGGATATGTGTCATTGGTGGAGGAAACCTACTAATCCCTAGATGGATAGAATATTCTTGTTGACTCCATGGTTTATGTCTCTTCAACTAAATATGTCCAGGGATCTAGGGCTATAAGACCTAGATTAATAGTGTTAATTCATGAATTTGTTCTCTTCAGTCTTATATTTTGCTTGTGATTTTTGTTTTAAGCTTGCTCATTTGCTTACTTCTAGGAAATTTTGCTTTAGAGTGAAATTTTGATTTTTTGCCATTAGGTTTCCATTTTTTTGTTTTTCTTATGTTCTGAAGGGTTCTATAGGATATATGTTGATTAATAGTTTCACAAATAACACTAAGATCAAGGTTTATCATATAAACCTAATTTAAAGTTAAGTTAGGAGTCAAATAACCCAAAATTTGATTTTTAAACTTTCTTGTAGTGCTACGGTCAAAATTTTGCATTGGCGCACTACAAGAAAATCACGGGTGCAAAATTTGTCAGTTTTTACACCAAATTCTCCAATGATTTCACTCCTGGATGACTAATCACATGTGTAGACAGGTTTGATACGTGTTTCATCAAAGATAATCATGCAAAGAGGTGTTGGCTATGACGTGAGGGAGATCGTGGCAGTCATAAGTTAAGGCTTGGCAAATCATGACAGACAGTGGAATGAGGTGAGATTGATAGGAAAGAGGTTCTCCAATTAAGCATTACGAAGATGGTTGAGAAGTAGAATGAAGACACATTGCTAAGAATAAGGAATTGGCAGTTGAAGAAGGAATTTAGGGTTTTCTCAGCGCGACAGTTGGAAGTAAGCTGAAGACTTGAAGACAGCTGGACGGTTAAATTTGACATTCAGATAGTCTAAGAATCAACTTTTAACACCTGCAGCAAGCTGGGAGTGAGGTATTCCGCGTGACCTTGGTCACGGCCTGTTAAATTGGGGGTTTTTCTATTAAGGCTTATAATGTTAAATTGATTAAAGAAAACATAAATTCATGTATTCAACAAAATCCCAACGGTGAGAGATCAGTCCAAAAGGTCTAAATGAACATCTTTGATGTTAGTAAAGTACAGCAGCAGCTTTGTTTAAAGACCTTTGGTGCTCTGTTTGACCTAAATTACCCAAGCTCGGTACAAAACATTCCCTGCATTGATAATAGAACTGACTGTTAAAAAAATCAAAGAAAAACAACCAGGGAAAATCCAAAGGAGAACTGACTGTCAAAACTTTGAAAACTTGAGGAAAAAAGGCTGTTAGGTCACTAAAAGGTTCTGAAAATCACATAGAAGCATCATCAAGCCTTGGGAAAGTAGATGAAGAAGAGTGGGAAGACCAACAGGGCTGATCCCACTGAGCTGAATTGGATAGACAAGTTTCCAGGGTGTCCTGAACTCTTTGAGAATGCTGGATGGTTGAAATTCTTTAAAAATATTGATGGATATAATACCGAAGTTTCTCATAACTTTGCTCAATGTTATAACCAAGATATAGTATCATTTGATACTCTGAAATTCAAATTAACTGTAGAGTTGGTGGCTGAAGCAATAGGGGTCAAGAATGAAGGATAACTTTGGTTCAAAAAGGTGCCATTTACCTTCAATGACCAAAGGTATCTATTGCCTGGCATTGTTCTAGATTGGATCAAGGGAGTGCTTATCCATAATTTCAGAACTGAATGGGTAGAACCTATTAAGGTTGTACAAAGCTACATTACATGTGAAGGGAGGTATTATTTTGTCTTCAAGTATCATTTCAGGTTCCTTCAGCACCTTGCTGGTGAATCAAGGATGAATCTCCCTTTCTTCCTGTTAAAGAGTTTGCAGAAAATGTCAAGCAGGATCAAAGAGCATCAAAATCACACAAGTCAATCCATCTTTCACCATGGCTTAATTAAACTTATTATTAACACTGTTCTGCAAAAAGAAGGAAAGACTCGGGACTACTTTTTCTTTTGGTCTGGGTTCCAAAATAATCAGGAAGGACAGCCTACCAGAAAGTAGGTTGATAAGGGACAAACCCTAATTAGAAAATTAAGACAAAGAGTCAAGGTTGAAGATGAAAAATGTGTCAAAGTAGAGGGAGTAGCATAACCTTCAAAATGAGATTATGAATCTCAGCAACCTCCAGTTGACAGTGAGAACCAAAATTTGCTGTTTATTCATAAGGAAACCCAGCCTGTACAAAATGAAGCACCAGTAGAAGCACTCATTGATGAAAAAATTGTTTTTACAGAAAAGGTTTTAGGAGATGAAGGAAATACTAAGGTCCAACAACGAAGCCCAATTACCATCTTATCTGAGGATGAAGCATATTTGTTGGAAGGAGATGAGTTGACTGACAGTGCTAAGACTAGGGTTGGCACACAAAGGGAGTTCTATAGTGAGGAGGATAAGACAGTAATGCCAAAGAAAAAGAAGATTAAAGTTATGGAGTTTGCCATAGTCATTCATCAAGGAAAAACTTTTAAAATTATGGGAGAGCTTTCCCCAGGCTGGAGACCCAAAACTAGACCCAAAAACAAATTGAGGCTGAACATGAAAAAGCTACTAAAACCTAAGTTAAATACATAAGAGATAACTATGCTTGATAATTCATCTTCTGATGAAAAGATGGAGATTGGAAAGGGTAGCAGCAAAGGGAAGAAAGAAGCAGCTCCATGAGGTTCATCTTCTCATCCTGCAAAAGGAAAAAAGCTATTGAAAGCAGATGAAGAATCCAGCCTCACTAAGACCAAATTGTCTGCTGTGTTTTTAGAGATACGAGGTAAACTGTTGAAAGAGCAGCAAAAGGATGAAAAATAAATTTCTTACTCAAAAAATAAGCTGTTGATGGATGAAAAATCTCCTGCTGAAACATTTAATCAAGAAAACCCAAGTGTTCAGGATACTTCCACAGAGCTACTACCTAAGGATGAGGAAATATTCAGAAAACTGAACATCCGATGGCTGCCTAGTGAACTACAAAGTACAACAGGAAGGAAGGCATTTGACTCAGAGAAGGAAAATTTGCAAAGAGCCATCAAGCAGTATAAACATCAAATAGAGTATATGCAAGACACAAATGATGGTTTGATTACAACTAATAAAAGACTCAGGGAAGACCTAGAAGAAGTGAATGATCACTACCAAGACCTTATTGCAGTCTCCAAAGAGGCCCTAAAAAGGAAAAGAAGTACAGATTTACAATGTGCAGAATTGAAACAGACTGTCAGAAGCCTACAGCAACAGAATGAGGAGCTTACTAAAACAATGAAAGAGATGGAAGCTGAGCAGCAGAAATCTAGGAAAAAGGCCCATGCCTTAGATGGGATAGCTTTGTTAGCAGAAGCTGCTAAAGACCTATGAGCATTGTTAGCTAAAACAATTACTTGTTATGTTTTTGAGGAATACTTTATTTTTGTAATTATTATTTTGACATTATCCTATCGATGAGTAGGCTAAAAATAGTTAGGGTTTAGACTCTAATTGAATTTTGAAAAACAATATTTAGGAAGGTCACAAATAGAAGAAGAGGTTCGACTTTTGATGGCTAGAGGAGGTCTCCTGACTTATTGATAAGCTAAGTACTTGACTCTCATGTGTATTTGATGAAATGATTATGAAATATATGCTCCATTTTACCCTTCAGTCTATTCTTTGGCTTCATTTCTTACTTGTTTAGCTACACAATTGATAATTTCATTGTTGGTTTATAGTTTTTATGCTTGTAGTGCTTATCAGTTGTGGATGAACTTCAATGTTATGTTCTATTGGATACATGGTTATTATATTATGCATATCAGTTCTTCTTTACTTGTGATTTAGTTCCTATTCGGCTTATGAATGTATTCCCTCTTGTCACCAAACTTCACAACTAGAAAAACCTTTCAGAAACCCTAAAAACCTAGTTTTGTTTTATTGAATATTTGAGATTGTGTTGGCTTGTTTCTTTGTAGTCTGGAAACAATTTCTGGCACAAACATCTTTGGCACCGTTGCTGGGGAATGAAGTTGAAAACATATTTTTCCCTGGGATACTTATCATTTCACTGGTTTTAAGGGGTGAACTTAAACCAACACATCTTTAAGACTACTTTTCACCAGTTTGTTAGAGTGGCTACAGGGGAGTTGGAACTAGAAACAGACCTAATTCACCATTGTAGTTGGGTGTTACAGATCCTGAACAGATATTGAAGACAGCAAGGAAGATTAGAATTTCTAATTCATTACCATCCCTATGTGACCCTGACCAGTTGGATGATTCATCACCTTCAGCTGTGTTGAGAAAAGAAGAAGAAACTTCACCTTGGTTAAAGCCTATAATCCCTGACAGCAGTTTCCAAGTTTTCACTGATCCTCAATCTTTCAGAAAAGCTAAAACAGCCTCTCCTGGTAAGATACCTCTTTTTCAGTTGAAAGTAAGCAAAAACCCCTTTCAGCCAAGTTCTAGTCAAACCTCTTCATCACCAAAGTCAGTCAGCCCTAAAATGGTAGCCCAAAATCAGCCTATAGACATGATGGACCGAATGGTTGTAGCCAGATATGCACCATTGTTTTTGCCTCATCCTTTAAATGCACTGCCTGGAGGTGACTATCAGAAATATTTGCCTAGGTTTAATGGACAGGGTGAAAATACAGCTGAAGAACACTGGGAAGCTTTCCTTAGTTATGTTGATAACCAAAACATTGAAGCCAAGGATGTATGGATGAGAATGTTCGTGCAGAGCCTTGATGGATATGTCAGGAAATGGTTCAGGGAGTTGCCTGCTAACTCAATCACTATCATTGAAGAACTTCGTGATCTCTTCAGGAGACAATGGGGTGACACCAAATACCATACATACTACATAACTGAGTTTGGATCCCTTAGGAGGAAAAAGGATGAAACTATTGCAGAATTTTCAAAGAGGTTTAACAAAATGTACAGTAGAATTCCTAAAGAAATAAAGCCTACAGAAACATCTGCAAAGCTTACATATGCAAATGCTTTCGGTCATAAATTTTCCTTACTACTAAGATAAAGGAGACCTATTTCTTTACTGAATATGCAGGATGCAGCATTGGAGGTAGAATCTAACATATTGGCTTCCAATAGATTGAAGAAGGAAACAACTCAGTAACTCTATGACAGGAAAGGAAAGAAAGACGCAGCTCCAGGAGGTTCTGCTTCTCATTCTGCAGAAGGGAAAATTGATGAGATGGCTAAGTTGGTGAAGATTTTGACTGCAAAATTAAACAAATTAGAACTAGAGAAAAATTCTAGCAAGCCTGTTCCAGAAGGTGAAAGAAACCCTAACAATCAGAACCAATTCAGAAGACAATTTGCTCCCTGTTTCATGCCTAGAGAATGAAGAAATAATGATATCCAGTGGGAAAAGAGAGAAACTGAGGACCAAAGAGTACCACCACCTCTTCAGAACAATGTTGCTGATGAAGAAGAGGTTGATGATGAAGTGATATTTGAAGATACCGACCAGGATATGAACCATTTTGGAGAAAGATTGTCTGGGGGTTTTGTCACTGAAGAAGAGTTTCTAAATGCAGAATGCTATGATGCTGATAAGTTTGAAACAAAGGATGATTTAGGTTTTAAAATGACTGTTGTAACCACTAATGTCTGTCAAAATGAAATCAAGAAGACTGTGAATCTGAGGTCAGGTCCAAAACAGGTAGTACAAAGACCGAAGAAGAAGGTAGTTGTCCCTACTAAGCAGCCATCTGATCCTGTGATAGAGAAAAGACAAGTTTCAGAAAAACAAAAGAAGAACATGGAGGTTGAAGAGGTAAATAAAACTGTGCAGAATTTCATCTTGGAAAATGAATTAGGAAAGTTAAAGATTCTTGTACCTTTAACTGAATTGATGAAAAACTGTTCATATAAAGAATCATTCCTTAAGATGATTAATTCAGTAAGGAATCAACCTATTTCTGATACGGTGAATTCGTAAGAAGAAAATCCTAATATTTTCATTGGATCAGCCTTGGCTGAAAAGACTGAAAATGAAGCAGGTGCTTCACCTCCATTCTACATTACTCTGACAGTCCATGAACAAATGATACATAATTGTTTGTTAGATTCGGGAGCATCACACAATTTAATGCCAAAGGCTATTATGGAGGCTTTAGGGCTGAGTATTACCAAACCCTATCATGATCTGTATGCATTTGATTCCCGAGAAGTGAAGTGTTTAGGGGTAATAAAGGACATGGTTGTCAGTTTGGATCAATTACCCATGAAAAGTGTGATCATGGATATAGTGGTAGCTAATATTACACCTAAAATTGGGTTACTTCTCTCTAGGTCTTGGGAAAAGAAAGTTGGCGGGACCTTACAAATGGATTTATCATATGCTACTATTTCGGTGTTTGGAGGAGAAAATAGAAGGCTGTACAGAGAGCTTCAGTTTGCTTATATTGTAACAGATGACAAAAACCCTACAAACCATCCACTCTATGCTATTGATAAAGACCTGGGTACTTGCATGTTACATTTTAGTGATGATGACAATACTACTGGTTTGTTACAGGTTGAAAGGGAACAGCCGGTAAAATGCAGCAAGGAACAGGAGGATGAGCTTTGGCAATTATACTTTGATGGATCCTCTTACAAAGAAGGTGCTGGAGCAGGGGTTCTTCTTATATCCCCTGGAGGTGAAACAGTAAAGCTGATGTATAAACTAGAGTTTATTACTACAAATAATACTGCTGAATATGAAGCTTTGCTGTTAGGATTGAAAGCTGCCAAAGGTTTGGGCATTCAACAGATTTTTTCTTTTGGCGACTTCGAATTAGTTGTTCAGCAGGTGAAGAAAAATTATCAAGTGAAGCAGGGTTTGTTGAAAGTCTATCGAAATGAGGTATGGGACATCATTGAAAATTATTTTGTAGCTTTTAACATTACCTATATTCCAAGAGACCATAATCAGACTGCAGATTCATTAGCCTTGGCTGCTACACACTTTAGAATTCCCAAGACTACACAGTTGAGGTATCCCATTGAAGTTAGGTACAGACCATCTGTACCTGATAATGTGAAGCAATGGAAAGTGTTTGAATATGACATTGAAATTAAAAGGTTCTTAGAGCTTACACATGAGTTTTCAAATTCCATGATTGATCAAGAGGAAGATGAAGGGGATGGAGAGATAGAAGAGATTCCTGAAAATGAAATAGCTGGACATAAAATTATTGAATTAAAAAGTAACTTCACCCCAAATGGTTTGGTACCTTTGGAAAGGATATTTACAAAAGATGATACACTTTTAAAGCCTGTTGTATAGTCCTCGGAAGATAATGTGGTAGATTGTAACATTGGCTCTGCAGAACATCCTAGAATGGTTAAAATTTCTAAAGCACTTACAGTTGAACAAAGAAACAGGTACATTAAATTGTTAAAAGAACATGTGGATGTTTTTGCATGGTCTTATGAGGAATTGAGAACCTATGACACTGGAATTATACAGCATAAAGTCCCTTTAAAACCAAATGTCAAACCTTTTCGTCAGAAATTATGGAGGATTAATCCAGCCTTGTTTCCAGTTATTGAAAAAGAAGTGAAGAAGTTGTTGGATGCCAAGATCATAGTGCCCCTTATGTATTCTTCATGGGTGGATAATCTAGTTCTTGTTAGGAAAAAGAATGGAGAAATCAGGTTGTGTGTGGACTTTAGAAATTTGAACAGATCTTCACTAAATGATAATTATCCTCTGCCTAAAATTGAGCAAATATTGCAGAAAGTGGTCGGGACACAGAGGATCTCAATGGTTGATGGTTTCTCAGGGTACAATCAGATTTCTATGCATCCTGATGATAAGGAGAAAAAAACTTTCACTACTCCTTGGGGAACTTTCATGTATGATAAGATGCCATTTGGTCTAATGAACACTGGAGCCACTTTTCAGAGGGCTATGGATATTGCTTTTGTCGGAGAAAAGGACAAGTTTGTGGTAATCTACTTAGATGATATTACTATTTTCTCACAATCAGATGATGAACATCTGAAGCATTTGAAGCAGACTTTCCTGAAATGTAGAAAATTTGGCTTGTCCTTGAATCCAAAGAAGTCACACTTTGCTGTGCAGGAAGGTAAATTGGTTGGTCATTTAGTTTCTGTTGATGGTATAAAGATTGACCCTGAAAGGGTAAAAGCTATATTGAAAATAAGTTTACCGAGGAGTAAAAAGGATGTCCAATATTTCATTGGTAAAATCAACTTTCTGCGTTGGTTTATACCAAACTTTGCTGAGACTATAAAACAGATTACAGTAATGCTTAAAAAGGATCAGGAAGTAAGGTGGAACACTGAGGCAAAGAATGCATTTGAGAAGATCAAAATGGCTCTTACTGAAGCTCCTGTGTTAGTAAGTCCAGATTTTACCAGAGAATTTCTTACATTCTCATTTGCATCAGAAGATACAATAGCAGCTGTTTTGTTGCAGAAGAATAAGGAAGGTCTGGAGCAACCTATTGCATTCTTCAGCAAAACTCTTAGGGATTCTGAATTAAAATATAGTATCTTAGAAAAATAGGCCTATGCTTTGGTAAAAGCTTTAAAGTTTTTTCGAATCTATGTTTTGCATTCTAAAGTTATTTCATATGTGCCTAATGCTGCTGTAAAAGATGTTTTGAAACGGCCTGATAGTGAGGGGAAAAGAGACAAGTGGATTGCTAAAATCATGGAGTATGATGTAGATATCAAACCTACCAAACTAGTCAAGGGGAAGGGTTTAGCCAAGTTGCTGGCTGAATCAAATTGTCAAGCTTTGGGATTGCATGTGATGGCTGAAGAGTTAGCACAGGAAGAAGTTCAAGGAATGTTGGAAAAAGAGAAGATTATGGACTATTATTCAGCATCCACATGGTACGTAGACATTGTGTATTTTTTGTTGTTTTTGCAATGTCCTGAAAATTTAGATAGAAAATCTGCTAGATCTTTAAAGCTAAAAGCTACTAAGTATTGTCTAGTAGAAGAGCAGTTATTCTGGAAGGACCCAGGCGGTATTCTACTCAGATGCTTGGATAAATATGAAATTGAAGGAGTAATTTCTGAGTCTCATGAGGGTTTTTGTGGAGGTCACAAGTACTGGAAGACAACAACATACAAGATTTTAAGAGCTGGGTACTATTGGCCCTCTTTGTTTGCAGATGTATATCAGCAGGTAAGAGCCTATATCCCTTGTTAGAAGTTTGCTGGAAAACAAAAATTGCTGTCATTGCCCCTAAAACCTATTGCAGTAAGTGCTCCTTTCCAGCAATGGGGTCTGGATTTTATAGGGGAGATAAATCTAGCTTCCTCAGGACAACACAGGTGGATTCTAACTGCAATAGACTTCTTTACCAAATGGGTGGAAGCCATCCCTACTAGGAATGCCACAGACAAAGTAATTATGGAATTTATTGAAGAAAATATCCTTAGTAGGTTTGGGTGTCCTCAGAAAATAGTAACAGATAATGCAAAGGCTTTCAAGTCTAAGGCAATGGAAGCATTTTGTGAAAAGAATGGTATCTTGCTGAAGCATTCAACTCCTTACTATCCCCAAGGTAATGGTTTAGCTGAATCCTCAAATAAAAACATCATTCAGAGCATCAAAAAGTTACTTAAGCATAATAAGAGATCATGGGATTCTATGCTGAAATATGCATTATGGGCTGATAGGATAACAGTCAAACAAGCAATTGGAACTTCTCCTTCCCAATTAGTGTATGGCATAGATGCAGCTTTTTCCTGTTCAATTGTGAATCCCAGTGATGAAGTTTCTTCAGAATTTCCAGGAAGAACCAAATGATATGCAGAGAAGGATTTATGAGATGATAGAGTTACAACAGAATAGGGAAAAAGTGGAAGAAAGGGCACAATTATACAGATTGAAGATCAAAAGCAGATTTGACAGGAAAATCAAAGAAAACACTTTTTTAGTTGGTGATATGCTTTTGAGGTGGGATGTCGGGAAAGAGCAAAAAGGGAAACATGGTAAATTTGAAAACCTCTGGTTTGGCCCTTTCCTAGTGTCTAAGATTTTGGAAAATAACACTTTTGTCCTGAAATCTTTGGAAGGTGAGGAATTGTCAAGTCCAGTCAATGGACAATTCCTCAAGCATTTTTACAGTCTTTGAGGAGATTTTTACTTTTCATTGTATATACCAGTGTGAGTAAAGCATAATAAGGACTCCATAACCCAATGGAAATTTTGCAGACTAGTAGGTAGCAGAAGAGAAGGCACTGGTCTATAGGTTCTTGAAGCCTCATAGGGAGGACTTCATCCCGCAGCTAGAGCCAGATGTTAATTCATGAATTTGTTTTCTTCAGTCTTATATTTTGCTCATGATTTTTGTTTTAAGCTTGCTCATTTGCTTACTTCTAGGAAATTTTGGTTTATAGTGAAATTTTTATTTTTTGCCATTAAGTTTCCATTTTTTTTTGTTTTTCTTATGTTCTGAATGGTTCTATAGGATATATGTTGATTAATAGTTTCACAAATAACACTAAGATCAAGGTTTATCATATAAACCTAATTTAAAGTTAAGTTAGGGGTCAAACAGCCCAAAATTTGATTTTTAAACTTTTTTGTAGCGCAACGGTCAAAATTTTGCATTGGCGCGCTACAAGAAAATCGCGGGTGCGACATTTGTCAGTTTTAACACCAAATTCTCCAATGATTTCACTCCTGGATGACTAATCACATGTGTAGACAAGTTTGATACCTGTTTCATCAAAGATAATCATAAAAACAGGTGTTGGCTATGACGTGAGGGAGATCGTGGCAGTCAGAAGTTAAGGCTTGGCAAATCATGACAGACAGTGGAATGAGGCGAGATTGAAGGGAAAGAGGTTCTCCAATTAAGCATTACGAAGCTGGTGGAGAAGTGGAATGAAGACACTTGCTAAGAATCAAGAATTGGCAGTTGAAGAAGGAATTTAGGGTTTTCTCAGCGCGACAGTTGGAAGTAAGATGAAGACTTGAAGACAGCTGGACGGTTAAATTCAACATTCAGATAATCCAAGAATCAACTTTTAACACCTGCAACAAGCTGGGAGTGAGGTATTCCATGTGACCTTGGTCATGGCCTGTTAAATTGGGGGGTTTTCTATTAAGGCTTATAATGTTAAATTTATTAAAGAAAACATAAATTCATGTATTCAACAAACTCCCAACGGTGAGAGATCAGTCCAAAAGGTCTAAATGAACATCTTTGATGTTAGTAAAGTTCAGCAGCAGCTCTGTTTAAAGACCTTTGGTGCTCTATTTGACCTAGATTACCCAAGTTTGGTACAAAACATTCCCTGCATTGATAATAGAACTGACTATTAAAAAAATCGAGGAAAAACAACCAAGGAAAATACAAAGGAGAACTGACTATCAAAACTCTGAAAACTTGAGGAAAAAAGGTTGTTAGGTCACTAAAAGGTTCTGGAAATCACACAGAAGCATCATCAAGCCTTGGGAAAGTAGATGAAGAAGAGTGGGAAGACTAACAGGTCTGAGCCCACTGTGTTGAATTAGATAGACAAGTTTCCAGGGTGTGCTGAACTCTTTGAGAATGCTGGATGGTTGAACTTCTTTAAAAAGATTGATGGATATAATACCGAAGTTTCTCATAAATTTTGTCAATGTTATAACCAAGATATAGTATCATTTGATACTTTGAAATTCAAATTAACTGTATATTTGGTGGCTGAAGCAATAGGGGTCAAGAATGAAGGATAACTTTGGTTCAAAAAGGTGCCATTTACCTTCAATGCTCAAAGGTATCTATTTCCTGGCATTGTTCCAGATTGGAGCAAGGGAGTGCTTATCCATAATTTCAAAGCTGAATGGGTAGAACCTATTAAGGTTCTACAAAGCTACATTACATGTGAAGGGAGGTATGCTTTTGTCTTCAAGTATCATTTCAGGTTCCTTCAGCACCTTGCTGGTGAATCAAGGATGAATCTCCCTTTCTTCCTGTTAAAGAGTTTGCAGAAAATGTCAAGCAGGATCAAAGAGAATCAGAATCACACAAGTCAATCCATCTTTCACCATGGGTTAATTAAACTTATTATTAACACTGTTCTACAAAAAGAAGGAAAGACTTGGGACTACTTTCTCTTTTGTTTTGGGTTCCAAAATAATCAGGAAGGACAGCCTACCAGAAAGCAAGTTGATAAGGGACAAACCCTAATTAGAAAATTAAGACAAAGAGTCAAGGTTGAAGATGAAAAATGTGTCAAAGTAGAGGGAGTAGCATAACCTTCAAAACAAGATTATGAATCTCAGCAACCTCCAGTTGATAGTGAGAACAAAAATTTTCTGTTTATTCATAAGGAAACCCAGCCTGTACAAAATGAAGCACCAACAGAAGCACTCATTGATGAAAAAATTGTTTTTACAGAAAAGGTTTTAGGAGATGAAGAAAATACTAAGGTCCAACAACGAAGCCTAATTACCATCTTATCTAAAGATGAAACATATTTGTTGGAAGGAGATGAGTTGAATGACAGTGCTAAGACTAGGGTTGGCACACAAAGGGAGTTCTACAGTCAGGAGGATAAGACAATAATGCCAAAGAAAAAGAAGATTAAATTTATGGAGTTTTCCACAGTCATTCATCAAGGAAAAAATTTAAAAATGATGGGAGAGCTTTCCCCAGGCTGGAGACCCAAAACTAGACCCAAAAACAAATTGAGGTTGAACATGAAAAAGCTACTAAACCCTAAGTTAAATACAGAAGAGATAAATGTGCTTGATAATTCATCTTCTGATGAAAAGCTGGAGATTGGAAAGGGTAGCAGCAAAGGGAAGAAAGAAGCAGCTCCAGTAGTTTCATCTTCTCATCCTACAAAAGGAAAAAGGCTATTGAAAGCAGATGAAGAATCAAGCCTCACCAAGACCAAATTGTCTGTTGTGTTTTAGAGATACGAGGTAAACTGTTGAAAGAGTAGCAAAAGGATGAAACAGAAATTTCTTATTCAGAAAATAAGCTGTTGATGGATGAAAATGCTCCTGCTGAAATAGTTAATCAAGAAAACCCAAGTGTTCAGGATACTTCCACAGAGCTACTACCTGAGGATGAGGAAATCTTCATAAAACTAAACATCCCATGGATGCCTAGTGAACTACAAAGTACAACAGGAAGCAAGGCATTTGACTCAGAGAAGAAAAATTTGCAAAGAGCCATCAAGCACTATAAACATCAAATAGAGTATATGAAAGACACAAATGATGGTTTGATTACAGCTAATAAAAGACTCAGGGAAGACCTAGAATAAGTGAATAATCACTACCAAGAGCTTATTGCTATCTCCAAAGAGGCCCTAAAAAGGAAAATAAGTACAGATTTACAGTGTGCAGAAATGAAACAGACTGTCAAAAGGCTAAAACAACAGAATGAGGAGCTTACTAAAAGAATGACAGAGATGGAAGCTGAGCAGCAGAAAGCTAGAAAAAAGGCCCAAGCCTTAGATGGGATAGCTCTGTTAGTAGAAGCTGCTAAAGACCTATGAGCATTGTTAGCTAAAACAGTTACTTGTTATGTTTTTGAGGAATACTTTATTTTTGTAATTATTATTTTCACATTATCCTATCGATGAGTAGGCTAAAAACAGTTAGGGTTTAGACTCTAACTGAATTTTGAAAAATAGTATTTAGGAAGGTCACAAATAGAAGAAGAGGTTCGACTTTTGATGGCTAGAGGAGGTCTCCTAACTTATTGATAAGCTAAGTGCTTGACTCTCATGTGTATTTGATGAACTAATTATGAAATATATGCTCCATTTTACCCTTCAGTTTGTTCTTTGGCTTCATTTCTTGCTTGTTTAGCTACACAATTGATAATTTCATTACTGGTTTATAGTTTTTATGCTTGTAGTGCTTATTAGTTGTGGATGAAATTCAATGTTATGTTGGATACATGGTTATTATACTATGCATCTTAGTTCTTATTTACTTATGATTTAGTTCCTATTTGGATTATGAATGTATTCCCTCTTGTCACCAAAATTCACAACCACAAAAACCTTTTAGAAACCCTAAAAACCTAGTTTTGTTTGATTGAATATTTGAGATTGTGTTGGCTTGTTTCTTTGTAGTCTGGAAACAATTTCTGGCACAAACATCTTTGGTGTCGTTGCCGGGGAATGAAGTTGAAAACATATTTTTCCCTGGGATACTTATCATTTCACTGGTTTTAAGTGGTGAACTTAAACCAACACATCTTTAAGAATACTTTTCACCAGTTTGTCACAGTGGCTACTAGGGGAGTTGCAACTAGAAACATACCTATTTCACCATTGCAGTTGGGTGATACAGATCCTGAACAGATATTGAAGAAATCAAGGAAGATTAGAAGGTCTCAGTCATTACCATCCCTATGTGACCCTGACCAGTTGGATGATTCATCACCTTCAACTGTGTTGAGAAAAGAAGAAGAAACTTCACCTTGGTTAAAGCCTATAATCCCTGACAACAGTTTCCAAGTTTTCGCTGATCCTCAATCTTTCAGAAAAGCTAAAACAACCTCTCCTGGTAAGATACCTCTTTTTTAGTTGAAATTAGGTAAAAACCCCTTTCAGCCAAGTTCCAGTCAAACCTCTTCATCACCAAAGTCAGTCAGCCCTAAAATGGTAGCCCAAAATCAGCCTATAGACATGATGGATCGAATGGTTGCAGCCAGATATGCACCATTGGTTTTGCCTCATCCTTTAAATGCACTGCCTAGAGGTGACTATCAGAAATATTTTCCTAGGTTTAATGGACAGGGTGAAACTACAATTGAAGAACATTGGGAAGCTTTCCTTAGTTATGTTGATAACCAAAACATTAAAGCCAAGGATGTATGGATGAGAATGTTCGTGCAGATCCTTGATGGAGATGTCGGGAAATGGTTCAGGGAGTTTCCTACTAACTCAATCACTATCATTGAAGAAATTCATGATCTCTTCATGAGACAATGGGGTGACACCAAAGACCATACATAATACATAACTGAGTTTGGATCCCTTAGGAGGAAAAAGGATGAAACTATTGCAGACTTTTCAAAGAGGTTTAACAAAATGTATAGTAGAATTCCTGCAGAAATAAAGTCTACAGAAACATCTGCAAAGCTTACATATGCAAATGCTTTCGATCATGAATTTTCCTTACTACTGAGAGAAAGGAGACCTATTTATTTACTGAATATGCAGGATGCAGCATTGGAGGTAAAATCTAACATATTGGCTTCCAATAGATTGAAGAAGGAAACAACTCAGTAACTTTATGACAGGAAAGGAAAGAAAGAAGCAGCTCCAGGAGGTTCTGCTTCTCATTCTGTAGGAGGGAAAATTGAGGAGATGGCTAAGTTGGTGAATATTTTAACTGCAAAATCAAACAAATTAGAACTAGAGAAAAATTCCAGCAAGCCTGTTCCAGAAGGTGAAAGAAACCCTAACAATCAGAACCAATTCAGAAGACAATTTTCTCCCCGTTTCATGCCTAGAGAACGAAGAAATAATGATATCCAGCGGGAAAGGAGAGAAACTGAGGACCAAAGAGTACCACCACCTCTTCAGAACAATGTTGCTGATGAAGAAGAGGTTGATGATGAAGTGATATTTTAAGATACCGACGAGGATATGAACCATTTTGGAGAAATATTGTCTGGGGGTTTTGTCACTAAAGAAGAGTTTCTAAATGCAGAATGCTATGATGCTGATATGTTTGAAACAGAGGATGATTTAGGTTTGAAAATGACTGTTGTAACCGCTGATGTCTGTCAAAATGAACTCAAGAAGACTGTGAATCTGAGGGAAGGTCCAAAACAGGTAGTACAAAGCCCGAAGAAGAAGGTAGTTGTCCCTGCTAAGCAACCATCTGATCCTATGACAGAGAAAAGACAAGTTTCAGAAAAAAAAAAAAAAAAGAACGTGAAGGTTGAAGAGGTAAATAAAATTGTGCAGAATTTTAGCCTGGAAAATGAATTAGGAAAGTTAAAGATTCCTGTACCTTTAATTGAGTTGATGAAAAACCCATTTTTCCATGTTTTATCTAGACATTTAATCCGAAATTTAAGTCTTTTACATGCATTTTCACTTATGTAGAGTCACTTAGACATAAACTACATGAATTTAAAGGGTGTTCAATGAAGAATAATAACAAGGTATAATCTTGTCATTATTTCATTTGAATTGTTCATTTTTAAATACAAGTTTAAGAGATTATATCTACTAATAATAAATTATTTGGGGTTTATCTTTTTTATTTTGTTACATATTTCTTTCACTATCTGGATCTCATTCCTGCACTTGATCCAGAATCCATATTTGCACTTAATTTTGTACCCATATTTGCACTTAATCTGGTCCCCAATATGGCACCTTCATCAGCGCAGCTCACAAAGTGACAAACATTTGGGGATAAGGGAATCTCAAATTAGGGTGTATTTATGACTTAGCCATATAATACCCGTAAAGACTGGCGACCAAAGCTATTTTTATTCAGATCCTTAAAAAGTTGTGACCTTTGTATCAATGGTGTGGAGATCATAACTAGAGATGTGGGAGAATTCACTCATAATGGAGTATGTTAGCTTGAAGAAAGGCCTCTGTTGTGCCTCTTACCCTTTATGACCATTTGAAGGGTCAACCCATATGTTGTAACCTATATATATATTTGACAGTAGTGTTAATAGGGGATATACAGAGACAAGCCCATTTTTATGAAACTCTTTTTCAGCTAATAATTAAAATACAGTTTTAAGCTTTTACTTGTTATCTGAGCAACTTCTGCATGGCGGCCTACCTTCAAACAGTGTTGATATCTTATTTGTGAATACTGTCATCTACACGCATTTTTGTAAAGATTTTTTTCATACATTGTTTGATCATTGTTGTTATGTATGTTTACATTCAAGGTTTCCAAAATTTAACTACAATAGGGAAGGTTCAAATAGATGGAAGAGTAATTGTGTAGGATTCATGTAATATCTCTTGTAAGTTTGGTTTGCATTAATGATCAGTTTATGTTGGAATTCAGTTTGTTTTTCCTTCACATAGATGACTTAGTTCGTTTCAAGATACTAGATCTGGGAATAGGGTAAAATAAGATAGCTTGGAGTTCCTACTTTTCGATTGAGGTAGATCATAGGAATGATTTGCACATAATATAGAATTATGGACAGAAAGATAGTTTACTGTTTTAACATTTACATTTTTTCTTTCTTGATATTCATGTCAAATTTGATTGAGAGTTTAGGTAGGATAGAAAGACTATTAAAATCATGGATTCCATTGTGGGCAATGTTTACTGCTTTAAGTATTTTCCATTGGTTTGAATTGAAGAGTAAAAGGATAGTATTTGAAGGGCTAGACTTAGCATTGATTTGTGAGTTTTGATTTCCATTTTGAAGTTGAGGATGATTTTCTTGTAGCTAGAACTTATAGACTACAAGAAGTTTTAATTTTTTCCATGCTAGTGAAATATAAGATAGTTAGAAAATATTAAGTCTTGATCTTGTAGTTAGATTTGTTTCTTCATTGGCTGGATAGTCCATTGTAGTAAATTAGACTTTTCTTTTGTTGTGATTGTTTTAGTATAGTTACAGTCTTGACTTCTAGAGTTAGAAAATAGTTAGGTTGACTTTAAAACATTCTTTTCCTATGATATCATACAGTAGAATATTCAATGATTTTTTGTGTAGTAGACTAGACACACACGCATCTTCTTTCCTTTATACTTTTTGAGTAAATGATAAAGAAGTATAGTATAGACTATCAATGAGTTGAAAGCAATCAAAGTTTGTTTTATCATTCATTCTAAAAAGTTCTAAAAGATCTTAGGATAGTTCATCTTACCTAGCACAAATAGTGTAACAACTCGAAGTTTGCTAACCTCGGTTGATAGTTTAATTAAGGGTGATATATTTTTCCTAACATTTTTTGCACCATTTTCAGGGAGTTGTTCGAAGGAAATATAATATTTGAAGGTTTTTATTATTTCGTTAGTTGTTTTTGAGTGTGATTAGTTTCTGTAGAAGGAGGAGAAGGGATGATAAGATGAGAGGTAAGAACCTGTGCTTCTGTATAACAGGTTCTTTCAAATCCATTTGCAGTTTTAGTATTTTTGATTTGATTTGTTAGATAGAATAGTTATTAATAAAAATTTGTGGTTTTTATATACAGTAGAAGTTTTTTATGGTACCTAGGGATAGTAGATGTGGATACACCAAAATTAGTTCTCAGAATTCCCCTATTTTGGTGGATAAAACTCCATCATCATTAAGAAATCCTAGAGAAAGATACAAGAGAAAAGAAAGTGACATACAGGAAAGTTTAGGACAACAATTGGAAGAAATAGTCCAATCAAATTCCATAGGAGAAAAAATCAACCACCTGAGAAAGATCTGTTAGAAGCATCAGAGGCATCTGAAAGCACCAAAATTTCACCTATAAAAGAGGATCCTATCCTGGAAAACTTAGTGGATGTAGAGAATATTAATGCACTACTTGGAAACACATCAGACCCTGTAAATTCTCATATAGAGTCCACTCTAAGTCCACCAGAACCCACTAAAGGAAATATACTTCCCCAAACTAGGCCTAGAACAAAAAGGTGGGATCTCTCATCATCATCCTCAAGGGAGGGAAATATAAGATTTACCTTGTTCAATAATCCACTCATGATGGGAGACTGTGAAGAGGAAGTAGAACAGGAGGCTCAAACTGAGACAACCTTTGGATTCCCAATTTGGGATCTAATACAAAACATTAACATGAAAATAATTCGCTTATCTTCATTACCTATCTTTTATGGAAAGAGTACTAAAGATCTTGATACTTCTCCATTCAAATTCGACATATTATGTCGTAGTTATAACTATCTCCATGACTCCCATAAATTGAAGTTATTTCCCACTACTCTTAAGGATGTAACACTTCACTGGTTCATCGAGTTATGGGAATTTAGTATAACGGCACATGATGAAATGAAAAATGGATTCCTAAAGAAATATTAGTATTATTGTAGGTCTAAAGATACCCACCATGATATTTTCAATATGCAGCAACATGAAGAAGAAAGTATGGAATAATTTCTAGAGAGGTTCAACTACATTCTTCAAAATCCAAATATAATACCCTTCGGGAAGATGTTGTGAGTACATTATCTGGGAAGGGAATTTTGTAAGAGTATATTGAAATCCTCAATATTATGGCTGCATGTGATATTTATCATAAGTCATTTGATGAAATTTGTGAATTGTGTAGAAAATACTCCCATTGTAGGGATAAAACTAGAAATTCCGTAAGGGATGGAGTTACTCAAGCCTCTAGGTCAGTAAAATCTAGTGGGGTCACCAGAATGGAGATAGGGAATCTTTTAGAAAATTAAAATTGATATCCTGGGAACCCTACATAGATGAATTTAGAGTTTATGGAAACAATTTTGAAGAAGCCCTTCATAATTGTGAGAAATTTTTAATTAGGTGTCACAAAACAAGCCTTGCCTTAAGTTATGAAAAATGTAAAATGTTTTCAACTGAAGGCATAGTTTTAATACATCATACTTCCTCGAAGGGTATTAGACATGACCATGCTAAATTCGAGATCATTACCATTCTGCCTCCCACTAAAACACAAATGCAAGTCAGGATTTTTCTAGGACATGCTAGCTATTACCGTAGATTTATTGCGAAATTTACTAAGATAGAAGCTCCATTATTCAAATTATTGGTTAAAGATGTTGATTTTTGTTGGGATTAGTATTGTTAGCCTACTTTTGAAACTCTTAAAGCAGAATTGTCTTCAGCACCAGTTCTAAGTGGACCAAACTAGTCTTCTCCTTTTCATATATATACTGATGCATCTGACACTTCCTTAGGGGGAGTCCTTGGAAAAAGGGAGGCTCAAGATTACTATGCCTAATACTTCATCAACAAAAACTTAACATCGGTTGAATCGAAGTACATGGTGAATGAAAAAAATTATTAGCAATAGCTCATGCTATTGATAAATTCAGACATTGCATTATTGGTTATGATGTTTTTGTTCATACCGATCATTCTACTTTCATATTCTTAATGAATAAATCTATAAATAGTGGCAGGGTTACACGATGGCTTTTATTACTGCAAGAATTTAACATTACAATTATTGATAAGCCATTGAAATAAAACCTAGTTGCAGAATTTCTTTCCTGACTTACTCACGATGGTGAAAATATTCCAGTAGATGATGATTTTCCTAACGAACATTTGTTTGTTGTTGTTGTTAAAATGCCTTAGTTTGCAAATATAGGAACTATCTGGCCACAGGTAAGATACTAGTTCATTTAAAAAAACATGAGAAGCGAATAATTATTCAACAAAGTGCCAATTACTCATTGGTAGGTAATGATTTATTCCAAACAGGTCCATATATAATCATTTGAAGGTGCATAAGAGAATATGACATGTATGACATCCTTTAGGCCTTCCATGATGGGCCTTGTGGAGGTCATTTTTCAAATAAACACATAGCCTATAAGGTTTTACATCATGGATACTATTGGTCCACACTCTTTTAGATGCCATAAAGTATTTAAAGAGCTGTGATAGTTTCCAATGAATGTCGAGACCTACAACCCCTGATGAAATACCTCTATAAGAACAGGTCATGATTGAACCATTTGAAAAATGGGGGTTAGAATTTGTTGGACCTATCTCACCCATGTCATGAAAAAAAATATCCTAGTTTGTATTGATTATGTGACTGAATGGGTAGAGGAAAAATATGTGTTGAGGGTCACTAAGAAATAAGAGATATAAATTATTTATGAGGACATTTTTACTCATTTTAGTGTTCCTCATGAAATTGTGACTGATAATGGAGCACAATTTGTTTCAAAATTTATGAAAGAACTGACAGAACAATATGGGATTAAACATTGCAACTCCTCTCCATACCATCCCCAAGCTAATGGTCAGGTAGAGTCAACAAATAAAGTTCTGGAAGCCATCCTTACCAAGACTGTACAAGTGCGCCATAAGGACTGGGTAGATAGGCTCCCAGAGGATTTATGGGCCTATAGAAATACATGGAGGAATACTACAGGACACACCCCATATGAATTTGTTTATGGAAAACAAGTGTTTCTTCCTATAGATTTCCAAGTAAAGAATTTTTGAACTATTTCATAGTTAGGGCTGAACTTGGATGAGGTCGATAAACAAATGATGAAACAATTGAATGAATTGGATGAGATCAGACAAGATGTTATTCAAAGGACCATTTTGATTCAGAATCAGAGAGTTTAGTGGCATGACAATTTCTTAAGGAGGAAAAATTTTCAGGAAGGTGACTGGGCTCTACTATTTGATTCAAGGTTCAAGAATTTTAAACGTGAGCTCACAACCAGATGGATGGGACCATATGAAATCATAACTGTTTTTTATAATGTTTATGTGAAAATAAGGACAATTGACGATGGACAAGTAACTTTTGTGGTAAATGGACACCGCTTAAAGGTATATCATAAACCCATAACCAAGTAGGAATTCATTCAAGGTCTACCTCGCCAATATGATCTAGAGTTAGTAGGTGAAGAAACAATTTCTTCACATCCTTCCTCTTGAATGATGGTTGATTGAAATTTTATTTTTCTTAAGCTTTGCATGTATCTTCTATCTACAAGAACAAATCGGAATATCTGAAAAATGGAAGTTATGTTATCTTTTTTATACATTCTATGAAATTGTTGAAACATTTTCAAAGAAACTTGTCAAGTTGCACCATGCTGTTAATTTTCTGTTGTATGTTTGGATACCTATTGTTTTCATATCTGTGTTCTCTTGTTTATACAGATTTTGTATGAGCTATAATTTCCTCAAGATGTTTAACTTATTAAACCATAAGTATACTAGAATGATTTGATTTGGTTTTACACTTGACTAAGAAAGTACATTTACAAGTAGTAACTAAAAAGGGATTTGAATTGTTTTTCTGAATACACCACAATAAACCCATAGGAAGATGACTGTTGAGATTAAAGAATCTTTTGGTTGTTATTCATTAACTCCCTACTAAATATAAATATAGCATTTCCATTGAATTAGCATCATTACGAGAGTTAATCGTTCATGCAATCAAAACTTTAGAAGCATTGTCTAGAAAAAAAATCTTCAACCCAATACCATTCTGCTTCTGAAAAGGTTTTTAGAGTAGCTTCCCCATCTCACCTCTGCGTAAGAAATTTATAAATACTATCTATAAGGTGAATTTTGGATAGAGCCTCTAAAGGAAAAAGGGTGTAAGAGGTTAACCCACAGGGATGCTGAACATGTCTGGCGGCAATAGGGACTGGCCTATGGTATGACTAGGGAAACCCATCAGGGTACTGAACAAGCCAGTTGGAAATGGGGCATTCTTCCTAGGGAAGAAATTTCTTGTGTATTATAGTTACCCCACCGAAGTTCTAAACAAGCTCGATGGAAGTGGGTTCTGACTTTAGTATCTATTATCATGTTTCATTTATACTTGCTTGTATGAACAAGGTACTCTTGTAAGAGATAAAAGATGTGTTAGGATAAAATTAAATTTAATAATATTTATCTAACAACCAGTGGATAATCTCCTTAAGGTAATTTGACTCTCTGCTTTTGAATCCTTACCATATTGGAGGATTTTTCTTCCAGAGTGTCCATATGATTAATGATTCAATGAACTTGACAGGAAACCTTACCTTTATCACTTGTAGACTCTTGTGTAAAGATGAACCATTTTGACTAGTATTTTTTATGAATTTCAGGAGGAGAAACTCTTGACCAAGAAAAACATGTTGATCCATAATAGGATTTCTGTATAAAAGAAGGGAAATAAATCTACATTTGAATCATGTTGATAATAATTGGATTTCTTTTGAGGTTTGTTTAGTTGATATTTCAGCTTGATGATTCATTTCCTTTTGTTCAGAACTTGACAAGGAAATATCTGCACCTTATCTCTAATATCCTACTAATTCCAATCATAATAATTTGGGGATATTTTGATATCTTAACAGCAGAGGTATGAGATGAGATACTGGAAGAGGTATTGGATGGAGTACTAGACAAGGTGCTAGATTGAACGAATATAAAGATAAACAAATTGACTTTGGATTAATTAAATTGCTGAACTTCATAAAACTTTGAGTTTGTTTTATAAAGGTCATTAATTTGGGCCTAATTTTTTTCTTTTTATAGAGATTAGATTTGATTCTATATGGATTAACCATTTCTCTTATCAGATCTATATTTATATCAAGGAACAAAATAAAGTTAAAATTTGCTCTTATGATCAATGTCCAAATCTTTGATTTGGACAACGATATGTAATTAATTCCCAATTTCATATGAAAAACATTAAGGAGAAATATGGTATTGGAGTGCCTAACTAAGGAATACAAATTATGCAATCCTGACCCCAGTTTTGACACTCAATCATTGGTTTGTTTTCAATTTAAATTAAATCATGGAATAATTTTGATTTAGAGGAAACTCGAATGCTTTAACTGTAATGTCCTACATTTGAGGCATAATTGGTTTTATTAATACTTTTAATACCTCATTTTAAGTCTTTTTATATGTCATAGTTAAAGTATAAGGAATTTGAATATCTAAAGTTTTTATCCATAACATTATGTTAATGAGCATGCCTCTATTTACTTATGAAAATGATCGTTGGTGAAAATTTTCTTCCACGTGGTCTTGTACATCTCGACAGGTGCCTTGAAGTGGTCATTGATTACTGGAGGTAGGAGTCTTAGAGAAATAATGGATCATCGTTCAAATCATGATTTTTATTACTCTTCCACTTCATTAGCATCAAGCTTCCAGAACGACATCCCTGGTAATTATGGGTTGACATTGGTAGAGACTAGAAAAGGGAGATTTAATTTTCATTGTTTGTATCCATATCCTTTGTGGTCTCGTAGCCATTTTGTGTTGATACTCCAAATTCAAACCATGATTAATCGCCATGATCCCATGTCCTGTTTTGACCTTTTATATTTACCAAAATTTCAGGAATGCATATTTTTTTTTATCAGAGCAAGGTGGAACCCCTTTCTAGATGCTCTTTATAGCCATGATGATGAAGTCTTATTGCAATTCACCCTAGGGTTTAATGGAAACCGAGCATGGATTAGGACATTATATTTCTCTTTTACCGAGGAATCAATTTCTTGAGCAAAAGTATTACCCTGGATTGGTGAGCGATGGTTTACAAACTACAAACTCTCTCGACAAAGTTATGAATTTGTTTTCAAGCGAAAAATTTTAACAGTTAAAGGAAAAAAGGGGTTTGCAAAGAATTGGGTGTGAGATGAATTTATCAGCCCCTTATGGTTATCGACAAGATTATCACTTGTGAAGGTAGGATTTATGTCTTCAAAACATGTCATTTCAGATTGCTGTGGCATTTCGAGTTTGGAAATATTATAAATTTTCCATTCTAATTTTGGAAAATCATAAATAAAATGGATGCCTTGGTTAGAAAAAATACTGAAAACCTTTCTTTAATTCTTTACCACCAAAACCTTATTAAAATGTTGATTTTCGACGAACTATAGAAGAAAAATCAGAACTGGGAGCAGTTCCTTCTTATCCTTCCCAATCCTCACGTTGTCTTTCTCATTGATACTCCCCTGATCTTCTACAACCAACTCAATCGATATATGTAAATGCAAATAATAATCCGAATAAAACCCCAGAATATTGTGCTGATAGTCATAACCGTAAAGGAAAATCCAAAGTTTAGTTTACGAAAAAAAAATCGATCTCAAATGAGAATAGAGACTTGATGGACCATTATGGGTTCTTCCTTTTTTCTACCAGGTTAGAACAAAAGGGTGCAAAACTGTTGAAAGGACCAGATAGTCAACCTGCCCACCAATTTACTTGCAGCATGGCTTCCAAGACTACGGCCCGAGGGAAAATTGAAGGAACATTATTTGATTTCACTCCTATCCATGTTTCATCATCTACTACTCCATCCTGAAAATACCTTCCCCCATCTATTGCATCACAACGCATGTCCTCGAACCCTCTATCTCCATTGCACTATCCTAATGAATCTTCATTGCATGCACAGTCTTCCTTTGCTCCTTTGGGGACATCAACCCTTATGAATCCAATTTAAGATCCCTTTGTCGTTCCTTCTAAGCAGTCAATGAATGACTACTTTCAGAAGAGGAGTATACAATTAACTAGGGAAGTCCAAGAATATGCTCTCCTTACCCAACATATTAAGAAGGAGAATGAAGCTATCAAAATTAAGGTTAATTCCTTGCAGAAACTAATTTCTCCAAGTAATTAACCTTATTTTTGAGAACTTCATTCTCCTTCTTAAGATGCCAGGTAAGGAGAGCATATTCTTGGACTTCCCCAGTTAACTGTATATTCCTCTTCTGAAAGTAGTCATTCATTGACAACTTAGAAGGAAGGACATATTTCTACAAGGAATCAACCTTAGTTTTGAGAACTTCATTCTCCTTCTTAATATGTCGAGTAAAGAGAGCATATTCTTGGAATTCCCTAGGTGACTGTATATTCCTCTTCTGAAAGTAGTCATTCGTTGATAGCTTAGAAGGAAGGATAGAGGGATCTTGAACTAGAGTCATAGGAGTTGGTGTCCCCAAAGGAGCAAAGGCAGGTTGTGCAGGAAATGAAGATTTGTTATCAAAGTGCAATGAGAACAGAGGGGATGAGGACATGCATTGTGACACAGTAGATGGCGGAAGGTCTTTTTGGGATAGAGGAGTAGATGATGAAACCTAGACAGGAGCAGAATCAAAGAAGGTTCCTTCAATTTTCCCTTGTGTGTAGTCTTGGAAGTCATACTCTGATTAAATCGGTGGGCATGTTGACTACTAGTCCTTTCGACACTTTTATGCCCTTTTTTTCTAACTTGGCAGAAAAAGGAAGACGCCCTGATGGTCCATCAAGCTTCTGTTTTCGTTTGAGATCGAGTTTTGTTTCCTGTAGCAGAAATTTGGATTTTGCTTGATGGCTATGACTATCAACACATGATTCTAGTGTTTAATCTAGATTATCATTTTCATGTATATATGTTAATTGAGTTGGTTACATAGGGGAAGGAGGAGTATCAACAGGAAATACAACGCGAGGATTGGGAATTAGGGTAAGAATAAACTGCTCCCAGTTCTGATTTTTCTTTTGTAGTACAACCAAAATCAGCATTTTAATAAGGTAATGGTGGTAAATATCTCAAGCAGGGTTTTCCGTATTTTTTCTAACCTGGGCATCCATTTTACTTAATATTTTCCAAAAGTAGAAAGGAAAATTTATAATCTTTCCAAACTCAAAATGTGACAACAATCTGAAATGACAGGTTTTGAAGACCGAAAACCTACTTTCACAAGTGATAATCCTATCGATAACCATTAGGGTCTGATAAATTCATCTTGTACCCAATTCTTTCCAAACCCCTTTTCTCCTTTGACTGTTAAAATTTTTGGCTTGAAAACAAAGTCATAACTTTGTCGAGAGAGTTTGTAATTTTTAAACCATGGTTCGCCAGTCTGGGTTAATCCTGTAGCTTGAGAAATTGATTCTTTCGTAACAGAGAAAGCTAACAGCCCAATCCGTGCTCGGCTTCCATAAAACCTTAGGGAAAATTGCAATGAGACTTTGTCATCATGGCCAGAAAGAGAAGCTAGAAAGGGGTTCCACCCTGCTCTGATAAAAAGCTCCCTGATTTCCTAAAATTCTGGAAAATATAAAAGGCTAGAAAGAGAAGTGGGCTCATGGCGATTGATCGTCATTTGGATGTGGAGTATCAACACATAATGGTTGCAAGGGAACAAAGGGTATGGATACAAATAACTGAAAGTAAATATTCCTTTTCTACTCTCCTGCCAATGTCGACCAATAATTACCAAGGTTGTCATTCTTGAAGCTTGATGCTAACGAAGTGGAAGAGTAACAAAATTGATGACATGAATGCTTCCAAAAAAGAGTTTGAGAAAACAGTTAAAGAAAAACGAACAACAGTTAGAGGAACTTAAGAGCACCCAACCAAGACTTGTTCCTTCTTCTCCAGAGGTGTCAGTGTTGGTTAATGTCTTAGGAGTTTGAACGGGTTATGTTATCAATTTTTCATTGGGACATGAAAGATATTTGGTTTGGGGGAGATGATGAACCTCCATTTTGACATGTTTTATATATACATTTAATCTGTAATTTAAGTCTTTTACATGCATTTTTTCTTGTGTTTCGTAACTTAGAAATCATCTGCATGAGTTTAAAGGATGTTCAATGAAGAATCATAACAAGGTCTAATCTTGTCATTATTTCATTTTAATTGTTCATTTTTAAACACAAGTTTAAGATATTATATATATTATTAAATTATTTGGGGTATATCTTTTTTATTATATTTCATAGTTCTTTCACTGTCTGGTACTTAGTCCTGCACTTGATCCGGTAACTAGATTTGCACTCAATCCGGCACCCAATCTGGTACCTTCACCAGCACATCTCACAAAGTGACAAATATTTGGGGATAAATAAAGCTCAAATTAGGGCATATTTATGACTTAGTCATATAATACCCATTAAGAGTGGAAGCCAAAGCTATTGTTATTCGGATCCCTTAAGAAGTTGTGACTTCTTTATTGGTGGTATGGATATCATAGCAGGAGATGTGGGAGAATCCACTCAGGTTAGAGTATGTTATCTTGAAGAAAGACCTTTGTTGTGCTTTTTACCCTTTAGTATTTTTTGACCATTTGAAGGGTCGACCCTTTCAGTGGTCGACCCATATGTTGTAACCTATATATATATATATATATATGACAATATTTTTAATAAGGGATATACAGAGATAGACCCATTTTTATGAAACTCGTTTTCTGTTGATAATTAAAATACAGTTGTAAGCTTTTACTTGTTGTTTGAGCAACGTCTGGAGGAAGGCCCCCCCTTCACACGGTGTTGATATCTTGTTTGTGAATATTGTCATCTACATGCATTACTGAAAGGATTTATTTTCATACATTTTTTGGTCATTTCTATTATGTGTGTTTACATTCATGGTTTCTAGAATTTAAATACAATAGGGAAGGTTCAAATAGATGGAAGAATAATGTTGTAGGATTCATGAAATATCTTGTAAGTTTCGTTAACATTAATGCTCAGTTTGCATTGGGATTCAATTTGTTTTTCCTTCACATAGATGACTTAGTTCGTTTCAAGATACTAGATATGGAAATAGGGTAAATAAAGATAGCTCGAAGTGCTTCTTTTTGACTGAGGTAGATCACATGAATGATTTGCACATAATATAGAATTCTAGCCAGAAACTTAGTTTAGTTTTTTAACATTTAAATATTTCCTTTCTTGATATTTAGGTCAAATTTGATTGAGAGTTTAGGTAGGCTAGAAAGACTGTTAAAATCATGGATTCCATTGTGAGAAATGTTTACTTATTCAAGTATTTTCCATTGTTTTGAATTGAAGAGTAAAAGGACAGTATTTGAAGGGTTAGACTCAACATTGATTTGTAAGTTTTGATTTCCAATTTGAAGTTGCGGATGATTTCCTGTAGCTAGAACCTATAGACTGGAAGAATTTTTAATTCTACTCAGGGTAGTGAAATATAAGATAGTTAGAATTTATTCAGTCTTGATCCTGTAGTTAGATTTGTTTCTTCATTGGTTGGATAGTCCATTGTAGTAAATTAGAATTTTCTTTTGTTATGATTAGTTTAGTCTAGTAACAGTCTTGTTTTCTAGAGTTAGAAAATAGTTAGGTTGACTTTAAAACATTCTTTTCCTCTAATATCATAAAGTAGAAGATTGAATGTTTTTCTGTGTAGTAGACTAGACACACACACATCTTCTTTCCTTTATACTTTTTGAGTAAATGATAAAGAAGCATAGTATAGACTGTCAATGAGTTGAAAGAAATCAGAGCTTGTTTTATAATTCGTTCTAAAAATTTCCAAAATATATTAGGATAGTTCATCTTGCCTAACACAAACAGCGTAACAACTCGAAGTTTACTAACCCGGGTTGATAGTTTAATTAAGGGTGATATCTTTCGCCTGACAATACCCTCAAAATACAATGTGTTGTTTGTGGAGGATACCTTATTACCCATGGATGGTTAGAAGATTACTTCATGTCCCTAACTTTAAGTCTACTCCCATGACCATTTGCAAGCCCTCAAGTTCCCAAGAATTGGATACGTAATTCCATGGATACCCCTGCGAAGTCATGTGTGGTGCTTTGAGGCATTGTTTATGGCTCTGACAATACATATGGATCTGACCATAATGTTACTCCAAAGGACTTAAGGAACACACATATTTATAAAAACCACCTGATGGTATTGACATCCTTAATCATATGCCAATGATACCCTTACAAGGCCATGTCTGGTTAGTGGAGACAAGCTTGTTAGACTTGAATGTGTAGAAAAATTATTTAGAACCTGTTGCTGCTACAACTTTTTCCCCCCCAAAAAATGACCCCCCTTTNTTATTCTTAGACATTTTGATTTTGAAATCCAGCATTTATGGCTTGTTTATTATGGGAAAATGTTCAAGATTTTGGTTTTTTACTAAGTCAAAAAAGTCCCTTTTAGACGCAGCGGTGGACAGCTTTTTCGTTTTTGTGCTGCAATAGCGGGTGAAGCTTCAGTTTGAATATCAAGAATGGTCCTGATTCTTTGCCCCGCTACGGTGGACGGTTTGTCAATTCCACAGCCGTTGTGACGGTTTATTTTTTGGTTTACTTTTAATTTGATTTATGAATCCACTACGACAGATGGTTTTTGGTTTCGTGCCGCAATGGTGAATGAGAAGTTATGCTGAGAATTAGAAATTCATCTAATTCCTCTGCGCCACCTTGTTGGATGATTATGTATCTTTTTGCCGCTACGGTGGGAATGCATGCAAGTTTCTTATTGGGACCTGTTCCAATTTTTGGGACCCGCTGTGGTGAATTCATTTCCCTTTTGTTGCCACAACGGTGGAGAAGTTTCCTCGTCAATGACCCAATCCTCATCAGGCCCGCTTGAGTGGAGCAGTGTTAGTCTTGGAGCCGCTACGGCGACTGTCGTCTAGATTTTCTTGCTGATTTGGTTTTGACTGTCGAGCCGCAAAAGAAATGCGGGTGCATTACTGAGTTTTAAGTCGATGGGTGTGACTATGATGGGATGTTAGAGCCGCTGTTGTCAGGTTTGTTTTCATGTTGACTTACGCACTGTGTTTTGGCACCAATGGCATTTTTCTTCGCACGTGTTGTTTTTAATGTTTCACCTATCGCTTTAAAGGTTTTTTCCTATGGTAATCTATTCATACACCGGGGAAGGTTTTTTTTTACCATTGTAGTTTTTCTTTACGGTGAGAGTTTGAAGCTGTTAGTGCAATTTTATCCTATTTGGAGCGTCCGCATCACCTATGGAGATCATGTGGCACATCCTCAATAAGAATATTCGACCGTGTGTCTATCTTGTCACCTTCCAGGTAGGTTTTCTATTCACCTTGTGTTGTTTGATGATTTAGGGTGATTTTTGAGCTGTTAGTATTTGATACGCCACGATAGGGGTGGGTATATTTTGTTGGGATTTAAAAAAGGGTTTCCCCTTACATTTTTGGTTTTGTCGTTCCCTTATAAGTCACTTTAGCCACCCTACCTGCTCTTAGAAACCCCACTAGTCCATTTGGGGGCGTTTCACCTACATCCTGTTAGATAATAATGAATCTCCAGAGGCCCAACCTTTTCGTCCACATGGAGAAAACCTATTGCTCTCCTTCGAGCATTAGAAGAGACTAGTATTTTCCTCTTAGGAAAACCTTATAGATTTTGGAGTTATATCTTTCAGCCATGGGGTATTGAGCCCAAAGTTTTTAACCTAGGGCGTCACTTCCCCAAGATTTGGAGCATTGCCTTTGGGCTAAGAACCTTTTGGATGTTTTGTGTCTAAGGGGGGAAAGGTCTCGCAGATTGATTAGGTTATGTTTCTACTAGAGTAAAAAGGTTGAGGCATGCCTGGATCTAGAAGTTTTGTTGCCAGCATTTTACCCACTAACCTGCGTCGTGTTTGTTTTGACCCAATGGTCGAGGATGGAAGGGTAATGTAGAGTATTGATGTTGTTTTGAACGGTTTTCGTAGCATAACATATCCATTTTATTTTTCTTCTCTCATTCAAATGCACAGGTTAGGTTAATGATGTGAATACTGAAATTATTTTTATGTTATTGTAGTCACCACTCATATCATAAATCATGACAAAGAGAGGAAAGAAGAAAGCCAAGATTGTAGATTATGAACCAGATGCAGAGATTGCAGAGGTTGCACCCATGTCAAGGGTAGAAATAATTTATGAGGATACAAAGGCCATCACTAGGGATGAACCCGAATTCAAATGGGGTCAGATTTATCACATGTTCGTAGAAAAGAAAGTTCCAGAAGCAGGGTTGGAAGACCTAGCCCTGTATGGAAACATACTGAGATCCAGAATCATTAAGGTGGCCACTAGACCAGAAATTTTCCCTTGCGTAGAAGTCATCGGATGGATTCTTCCCAGGATATATATAACAAGGATGATGATGAACGATGTAGAGAACAAAGGATTTGCATATTTCGCACCCACATTTTTATTAGCAGCATACAACTTATCGAAGAAAGAAATTAGCATGACCACAGACTATGTGAAGAGATTGAAGATCGATTACGTAGCCACAACAAAAATGAAGGTGGATGAAAGAAATACTTTCAGACACAAGCAATCAGGGGAGTACGAGACATCTCATCTATGGACCCCATACAAATTGATAGCGCTAATGCTGAAAAAGATTTACGGTAGAGCTGATGGGAATTTATACAAGTTTGGGTGGATCCCACTGATCTACCATATAGCTATGAAAGGGACAGTCTTCAATTGGGATGACATAGTAGCCAAAAATTTGTCCACCTCTATTAAAGCGACCAAAGAAGGTTTTCACCTCAGCAAGTCTGAATTCTATATATCTTCCTTCTTAGTGGACTGCATACTTTATTGCCACTGGTTTGAAAGGATAAATTGTAAATGGAAGGGAGGAAAAGCCCCTATATACACAGCTTACAAGATATTGGGGTCTCACAAATATTATAATCACTACCAGATGATATGCAAAGAATTCATGATGCCCCTATACCAGCTAATTTTCCTAGAGGAATGTACATGCATATCTAAGGGAGCCTTGGATTCCATTAAGGAGTATGGGGATTACTTCTTATATGAAGAAGGTACGCATATGAGGATGTATGGGGGAACTAAAGGACCCTCATTACTACCAAGAAACACGACCGATTACATAGTTCACAAGGAAGCTGTTATGCTGCTTTTTCTGGATGGTTTTGGAAGCCACTTGTTTGATCTAAAGAAGGTCGCGTTTCCACCATTACCATTTTATGTGGGGAGTTACAAGTTTTCCAAAGTCAAGAGTGCCCCTGAATTTGTTAAGGAACTAGAGATATTCCATTTCGGAGAAAATAGATTCCACCGAAATGACTCCCAAGGTAAGGTTGTAGCCTATAGTGAAGCGCTCAAGGTAAATTTTGAAAATACTGACTATGTGGACAAAGATGAAAAAATATACAGGAACGTTTGCAACATGACCACATTAAACAAGTGGCTTGAAAGGAATACTTCAACAGTTGAAGCTAAAGGTAGAAGTAGCAACAACCCAGAACCAAAAGGACAGGAGGATGAAGCTGTAAGAAAAGAAAAAGAAGAAACTGCAAGGAGGTTGGAAGCAAGTGCAAAGATACTTCTAGATAAGGAAGCACAGAGAGATAAGGAGGAAGAAGAATCCGCTAGAAAAAAAGAGAGAAGAAGATAAGAGAAAGAAAGAGGAGGCTATCAAATAAAAAATTGCAGAACTAGGAAGGGCCATACTCAAGAGGTTTTAAATTCAGAACAAGAAGCAAAATACCAAGAAGGGTTCACAAAAGAACAAATCAAGAAATATGAAGAAGATCTAGGTGGTGAGGATCAAGCACAAAGCCCTATTCGAGACAACCTGGATAACCCTCCGTCCACATCAAGCAACATACTTACTGGGGGGAATCTCCCTTTGGTTGAATTGGAGTTGGTGTCATTTACCCCATCCAAGAAGTGTGACATTGCATGCCTATAAGATGTACAGTTTGATCGAAAAAATAAGTACATCGTCTGGAAAATGGTGAAGACTTTGAGAATAGGAAACCAAACCTCGATCACCACAGTGATCGAAAAGAAAGTCGTGAGGAATGTAGAGGAATATCTGAACCAATTGGCCTCTATGGGTATTTCCACTACACATGAAAATGCCCATAATATAAATAAACTCACAGAAACCCTTGATCATTATAAGGGGAAAATGGTAGAGATGAAAGAGGTTTTGAGGAAGGAAGAAAGCGTAGGCAGGGAATCAAAGAGAAAATATGAAGCTACTCTTTCAGACTATGAGAAGCTTAAACAGGATTACCAAATTCTAGGAGAGGAGCAGGATATGTTGAAGCTCTCAAGCATCGATTTTGACAAGAAGAAGCAGGAATTAGAGGGTAAAGTGGCAGAGACCGAAACACCAAAATATGCGACTGAACAACAAGCAAGACAGTATGAAGCTCGAATTGTGGAACTAGAAGCCTAAAATAGTTCCTTGGAGGTGTTATTGAAGGAAAAAAACGAACAAAACACAGATATAACACCTCTAACAAAGCATGCTCTCTTTCTCAGGGCTAAGATCTATCAAATGCAAGTTCAGATTGCGGGAGAAGTTTCCAAAGACAAACAAGTGGAAGATCGACTACGGGAAATTTTAGCCACAGCTACGGAATTCAAAGATAAAACCCAAGACGTTATAGAAATAATTCAAGGGATATTAACATGGTTGGAAACGACCAAAGAAACACCAGTCAAAGACCCAGAAAGATTGCAACTTGAGTATGAACTAATAGGTTTCAACCATAGAGATGCTGAGAAATTGATAGAGGCAATCCAGAAAACAATAGACAAATGCATGGATTTTTGCAAGAAAGTACTCACAACTCATAACAGATGTCAGACAACATCCAAAAAGAGGCTAGATGATATTCTACCACATGAAGAACACTTGAATCAATTACATGCTAGATTGCAGGAGGATAAGCTTGGCATACAGTTGATAAAAAACTTAGATGAAAGGGTGATAAAAATGTGATTACCCAAGCTCCAGTAAGTAACTTCCTTTTAGAAAATCAGCTCCGATTTATTTAAGCAAGGATGGATGACATAAAGGCTCAAGTTTCCAAACATGAATTCACGGTTAAATTCTTGGAGCCAGTTGAGTTTGAGATAATTGTTTCAGACACTAAGGCATGGAAACAATTAATTGTTGAGCTGACTAGGTCCACTTAAGTGTTTTTTCCTTTCACACATGGACATATTTGTAATATTTTGTATTTACTTTTTGAGCACATTAAAGACAAGTTTTATGTAATTGAAAGATAAGAAATCCCAAAGGGTAGGAATACCAAAGGTCATTTTGAGATGTATAAATAGAGGTAGGATCGAATGAGGAAAAGGAATTTTTTCTAGCATAAGTTACTGAAGCTTGTTGTAAGAACAACTATTTCCTTTTAAATAAAGAAGATGGAATTTTTTGCTGGAGAGACTATTGCATAAGACTCAAAGCATGTTATGTAATGCTGAATGAAGAACTATTTCTTTTCTTTAGAATGATATACAATCTATGAGATCGTTCCTAACCCTGTGAAATATTTCTTTGTTGTGATTGGTTTCATGTTATGTGATAAATATTATGCAATAATGAATGATGAATGTTTTTAACATCACTGAGCTATCTTTTTGTTAACTTTTTGTTGTATGTATGTATCCTAGGTTTATTAGCTATCAGTGGAGTTCTTTATGCAAACAATACAGTACATCATTCATTTTATTAATAGTAATCTTGTTCCCTAGGGATAGTTAGTCTAGAATAGAGTTAGAATAGTTGTGATTTAATTTACATGCACTTAATCTAGGAACTTGCATATCATACCTTAAAATATAAAAAATATATAAACAGCGGATTGGGCTCCAACCGGTAAAAGAGATTTAAAACTTTACTTTAACTCTACGATAGCTGGACCGCAAACTAGACGGATTTCCCATACCAAACGATAAGCGATCTATTTGGGAACGGTTATTTGGGAGAATCCCTACTATTGGAAACTGGGATTTTTCCATGCATAACCAGAACCCAACGATCATTTCTCCTCCATTGACCCTGTCCAAGGCCCTAAGGCCCCAAGACCTAGATATAGACCACCATGTATAACCTTGTGAATTCATGCAAGGTGACTTGAGGAGTATTTCTTGGCTCTAGATTCCTTAATGGTTTATTTAAGGAAAAAGGCATCTCCTTATTCCGCAGAGAATTAATCCCAAATATGTGAGAGACATGTACATAATGCTCAAAACCACCTAATGACACTAATTTGCTTAATAATAAGGCAATGTTACCGTCAAGAGGCCCTGTGTGGTTGGTGGAGAGATTATTCTTAGACTTGGATGGATAGAAGATTTATGTAGGTCTAGAGGATTAAGTCTACTCACCTAACCATGTCCAAGGCCCTAAGTCCCCAAGGCATAGATACATAGGGATCTGGATATCCTTGTGAGGCCACATATGATGCTTTGAGGATTTTTTCATGTCTCTAGATGCATCAATGGTTTTGTTTAGGGGAAAAGGAACGACCTTTCTCCTTAAGCCATTATTCCCCAAGATATTATCCTTATATTGATAGAATACTCCTTTAGGTCCTTAGACTTGGTGTTATCCATTTACCATGTCCAAAGCCCTAACCACACAAGACTTAGATACATAGCACAAAGGATACCCATGCAAAGTCATGCATGGTTATTTGAGGCATTGTTCATGGATTTGGATGCCTAAATGGTATCTTTAGGGACAAATACATGGCATTATTCCTTGGAATTCCATTCCCAAGTCCCTTGGAGACCTACATAATGCTCTTGATTTCCTCCTATGACTCCATTCAAGGCCTTGAGATCCATCCTACTATGCAACATATTTTTATTAATTACATTTCAAACTTTTATGCCAAAGATCCACTTTAATGGGTGTATGTTATGGTTCATAGCATTAATCATTTTCCATTACCTCATTAATATTATGTTAGGGTATAATCCCATAAATTTATTACGCAACCATTGTCCAAGACCCATCCCTAGTGAAAAAAATTGTGTATTGCAAAACATATCCCACTTTAAGGATAATGATCCCCTATATAGTACATGATTATATCCTATGTGATAGCTTGAGATTCCTAAAACCTTCCTTTAAGTTCTAGGTCATATGATTCCTCCCAAAACTATGTCCAAGGTTCTATGACCCATACCTAGTGTCACTTACATCATTAGTCAGATGCCAAAGATAGAATTGGAAGTTCATGGGTTTGTTTCAAATATTCCCTTAGTGCATAAGGCCCAAGTTTCCTCTTATGAGATGATACAAAACCCTAAAGGCCCATACATACTAGAAAAAAACCTTGTAATATCATTTATGTCCTCACTTAGAGGTAAATAATACCCCCAATAGATCATGTGTAGTAGTTTGAGGTGTTTCTTTTGGCCTTGGATGCCAAAATTTGTTGTTTGGGGAGACAAGGCCCAGGTTTCCTCCTTTGAACATGTCAAGGGCCTTAAAACCCATATATAGTGCATAAAACCTCTTAGTGACATTGATACTCCCAATATTAGTCCAAGGATACTCTTAAGAGCTGTTATGTGGTGGTTAGAGGTATAATTATTAATATTATATGTCTAGAGGGTTCGTCTAATGTCCAAGTACTAGGTTTTCTCCCTTAATCATGTATATGCCCCAGATACTTATTCCTAGTTTTTTTTTCTCTAATTCTCCCCTATATCCCTATTATAAGTCTATAAATCCTCTAAAAAATGAATTTGCGTTGGCTCAAGACATCATTATTATCCCTAAATATGTATATAAACTTCATTTCTCCCTAAGACCTAAGATTCTTATCTTAAAGACGTCAAACACCAATATACCTATCACTAATGATCAAAACATTCTAATGGCATTAATTCCTACACACACAATACGAATACTCTTAGGAATACATGCATGATTATCATATTTCTTGGTCATAGATTCCTAAAAGATTATTTTAGGGCCCAAGGTTTTCCTCCCTCAATCATGTCTAAGGATTTGAGACCCACTCCTTATGCTCAAAACCTAATAATGATACTAATATACATCAATAAATTTAATAATCTCAAAAAACGTACACCTAATGGAATAATGAAATTTCAATTCAAATCATTTTTATTCTATTTTATAATTTAGTAATAATTAAAAATGGTTGTCTTTAATGATTTTTCAATATTAAGAGTCACATGTATTTACTTAAATAATATTAAAAATGAATAATTGAATTGAGTTATTTAAAAAACAATTATTTGTGAACTTGTTGTGCTTGTGTGTAACATACCCAAAACTAAAAAATTAAACATTTATTATTTATTTCAACGAAAACATTATGTTAATATTCATTGTAAAGTTTATGACCAAGTGGTTCAAGGATGACTGTAATTGAAAAATTATTTATTTTAATAATTAATAAAAGGAGACACCTATTGAGGGGAGACTGTTAAATGAGTGTCCATTGCCCACTAGGAGAACGGAGCAGCTGTAGAAGGTTGGTTGAAAAGTGGCAGCATTGGAATTCACTTTCTAGCTGTTGCAGAAGCATATTCCCTAAAAAAGTGGTCATGTTCCGTGAGAGGGGGAACTCAGCTGGGTAGCTCATTAAATTCCAAAACTAGCCCTAAGACCTAGGAAATATTATATAAACCATCAAATTCAGCCAAAGGCTCACCACTCATTCTGATTTATGAGAGAATGAACTTTGGGATTGCTGCAAACTGAACAGTCAGGCACAAAAAGAATTTGATGAGGGGATAGCTAAAGTGAATTGTTGAGTTAAGTCTGCTGCCAAATGCTAAGTTGTAGAATTCTGCTGTGTAATAGAGATCTTCGTCCTAGTGGTGCAGTGAGCAAGCTCGAGGTTCCTAAGCAAGTGATTTGGATGCTTCAGGAAATGTTGGGTGGAATAGTCTTCCCTGGGGGTTAGTCCCTTTTCTGCAACACATCGAGGTTTGGACTCTTTATCTGTAATAAATTATTTACTTCTATTTGACTAAGTTGAAATTATTTTCAAATATGATTATATTTAAATGATTGTTTTTTTTCAATGATTATTTGATGAAGTATGGGCAATGAGACTGATTGAAAAAGAAATGATTTTAAAATTATCTCCTGTATTTTTCCTTTTACCGAACTAACATACTCTAGTACAGGAAGATATAAATTACGTTGAATAAGAGTATCTGAATGATCGAATAAATATGTATCTTCCTTATTTTAGATACTAGAAGTATTTATGTAAACTGTTTACAATTTACTGTTAGATGGAAGATCTGGTATTTAGTTTAATGTCAAGTTACAACTCTAAATCATGTTAGATAAAGTTTTGTAGTTATTAAAAGAAAAGAAAAAAAGAAAAAAAAATGAACCTTCATTACAGTACAAGTTTAGGAGCTAGAATAAATTACAGAGTCTTCTCTTTTATATAAATAAGTTATTTATCTTTTTCCAAATCCTTTATCCTCTAATAGTCTAGCAATATAAATGATCAGATCCAAGTTTATTCCAAATACTCTTTTTAAAGACCCATTTGTTTCTCCTAAATCCATTACAGTATTAATCTAGAACAACCAGAGTTCACTTAAAATCATAGTAATGCTAACCTAAACTATTAATGTAACAGTCAGTTGAGATTATCGACAAGTCTTAGCACTGGTTACAGGCTTCTGATTTACATGGGTGTTGTTCCAGTAGTTTTTCTTCAACAAAAAAAAAAAAACTTCTTTATAATTTAACTACAAACCTTTGGCCATTCAAACATTTCGACAATACAGTTAAGAAATCAAAATAAAATCCGCACAAGAATCATTAAAACGTTTATAGTTATGAAGGAAACATATCTGAAAATCAATGTAACTGTCAACCCAAGAATAATGATGCGTTTTATAAACTATAACCAAATAAATTCATGTAATGATTTTTATACAAGTATCATTGCTATCAAAACTGTGTTTATACAGAAAGTTAACTTAATTTTATATTTAAAGAAAATAGTTATCAAAGGCCTTACAACCCTCATTTTAAAAAACCTATTTTGGAAGGATAGGGGTTTCACGACCATCCCCTTATAGTAAATTAGGTTATACCACAAGAAACAAGTAAATATTTTACAACTATATCATGGCTACAGATCCAGAATGGTAATGCGACTTACAAATAATGAAGTATAATGTCATTTAAACATAGTGAGAATTGAACACAAAGAGTTCCTCATAGGTTTAATTCTCATAACATAATCTATTATAATATCAAATAGTAAATGAATTCACAACAGTGGATTTCAGCCCAAAATTTTAGTCTTAACAGGAACGACAGATAACTTCATCATTTTTTATAAAACCCATAAAGAAAACATTGAATTAACTAGTTTCCATAAGAATACCATGTTTGTTTTTACAACACAAGTTTTGATCATAGTTAGCTTTGTTGGGTCTTTTCATCCAAAAATACTTTGCATTGTCAAAATCTACAGTGTAGGTTTTACGTTCACGATAGTTGAGTGCAATAATATTTAAAAAGTAAACAAAAAAAAATACTCCAACTCTCTAATGATCAAACAATTTGAAACACTGCTCCTAATAAATACCTTTAACAGATAAAAAAATAGAAACTCCCAAAGGGACTTGGCATAGTCATAAAACCCCACTAGCAAGGCTTAAATTATACTCTTAGTCATATATATAGTCTTTACATAAGCAATTTTATTGTATCAAACCCTCACAAGTTTTCACAAAAGTAAGTAAAGAAATATTTACTATTATCAAGGTATAAACCAAAGTAAGAGTAACTCTTCCCTTATCACTAAACCAACATGACGGACAAACCCCAATGCCGTGAAACCACACCTCAAGTTTTAGTTGTTATCTTCCAAGAGATACGGAAGGTAGAATCATGGTGCTTACTGGTTAAGGAGGAGCTTCGTAGATTTTGGTTCGCCCACACCATAATGATATTTGATCCTGCCCAAAAGAAACAATTTATATCATAAACTGTAAATAAATTCTGGGAGAGAGGAAAATAGAGAAGTCACTCTTTTTATTTACTTGTTTGGCCTTCAAAGACAGGTAGTTTTCACTGAAGAAAGGTTTGTAGACACCTTCAGGAATCGTATCAGGTCTAGAGAGAGATGAACAGCTTCGGGGATCCAGTTTAGGAACTCTATTTACATTTAGGAAAAGGATAAGAGAAAACCATCGAAGGTTAGAAACGTGCAGCAGAACAACCTCAACACTCAAACCAAAACTCTTCAAACTGAAAGACTCGATTAGGGTTTGGATTTTTGAGGTTTAAATTCCAGATGGAAACCTCATAGCCATTACATCGTCCGAAGATGAACAATTTATTATCATGTCCTTAAACCATTTTAATTATCATAAAGTTTCCCAATTGAAGTGTCATATCTATCGTGGGATGCGTGACCAACTTTCCAAAGTTTCTCCCCCGCAACTTTTCGTCCACAATTTTCCCAACCATCAGATCTTTGAGGCCTTCTCCACGACTGTTGATCTACTCTTTACAACAGATCTCACAGATCTTTGTATATCCATTATCACCCTCGCAACTTTCGTTTTGGATCTCTCCTGGACTGTCAAATCTTCATCTGCGGAATCAATCTCCACCGTTCATTCTCTGCAATAAACTGGTTCAGGTAGAAAAATTGTGCGCTGCGCCGATTTATCACAGAATTGATAAATCCATCCTGAAACCTCTAATATTAATTAGCCTAACTTATCTATGCATGCATTTACAACCTATTTCAACTATTCAAGCAACAAACTCATGCACGAATCAACAATTTTGCAGAAATACACAGAAGTTTAGGAAACCGCCAAAGTCGACTCTTCACGGATTCACAACTCAATCAGTAAACGCATCTAGGATAATAACACTGCTAACACACAGCTAATCCCTCTATTAAGAAAACATTTAAACACACATTTAGATCTCTTCTTCATTTTTCCCAAAACATTTAGAAGTGAAACCAGATGTCAGTCTGTCCGTCTCTCTGCAAATTTTGCAATCCTAATACCGAAGAGTAGAACATGTCATATTTTTCTAAACTGCCTATTTAAGCTAAATTGTAACCTAAAAACAAACAAAATAGATCATGATGGAAACGTCCCTATCTTAACAAACAAACTGTGGCTTTATCTCCATATAGGGACTCATGATCCACCATCATGCCTATCGGTGGTAACAAACTAAGACTGAGAAAAACAACCCAAAAATATGCCATAGCATGTGACCATATCGTCACATTGTTGGCATGCCATGATGCTCCTGCATCAAACTCCCCAGCTTGAAACTCTTCATGGCTCCTGCCCATGAGCTCCCTTCCTGCTGTTTTTCTATAGGATTACAGCAGAGACCCAAGTTACAAAACCTGGGCAGTGTTCTCATTTTGAATAGTCCCTTCAGCCATGTTTTCCAGCACTGTGTTGGTAACAGGTCCTTTGGTTCCAGCATATGTTCAAACTTCATTAAATAATCAAAATCCTCTTTCCTCTGACTTGTAAAAAAAATGTCAACAAGTTCACCTTCATCTACATATATATAATTCAGCTTCCCTGTTACAACATCAAACATCAAGCTCATTAGCATAATGATGCATGATATCCAAGAATTATCTACTTGAATTCTTTAGCATTCTTCCCTTCTACTTGTTACTGTCACATCACTATCCTTAGTAATTTCAGTAACCATACACTTCCCATTATTGTTAATGAATTCATAATATGCTTCCTCCATCAATGCCATACTTGAATTGGACATTTCTTGCTGATCTGTTTTGTCCTTCATCCAACCACTGCACACCATGTTAGTCAATTCAACCTTGTTATTATTTGCTTCAACTTTCCAATTAGTCACAATTTTCTTATCCGTCATCATCAGCAACTGATTATTAACCTCTTCTTTCTTACCCTTGAATGGATGAAAACTATGCTTCTTCCCATTCATTTCAAAGGAATAGACATTCCTCTTTCCATCATGCACAACTTCCCTGTCAAACTGCCAAGGTCTACCTAACAAAACATGACAAGAATCCATCTCAATAATGTCACATCTTACCTCATCCTGATAGCTTCCAATCTGAAACTTGAAAAAGCTATTAGATGAAGCCATAAGCGACTAAAGACCAAGAATTACTTAAGAAACTAATCTGAGGAGGAAGAACAAACCTATCAGAGTGGTTTGAGAAAATTAAAGACGAATTATGTCAAGAGCAAGTAGTAGAGGAAAGAGTTTCAGTCAAAAGTATTGAAAAAAGATTCTATACTAACTTTACTAATCAATTCCTTTGTTCGCTACCGACCCTATTATTCAAATTTCTAATCGACAAAGGAGTAGGGCACATAGTTGAACCTCGTCCATCACTCATCAAAATGCCTGCAAACACTAGCTGGGTAGAAAATCAGAAGGCCTGGGAAGGATTTATTGCAGAAAGGGAGTGGGAGTATTTCCTGAACAAATAGCCAGAACTCTCTGGGCTTACTAAAGTGTCCGGTAGGCCATGGGGGGGTAGTTGGTCATGCATCGGGGACATAGTAGAAGGATTCTAATTGGTCTGAGAAAATACCACCACCAGCAATGAAAAGTCGACCTAAGAAGGAAATTGAGCAAATAGTGACTCATAAAGGTGCATTGGATATACAGAAGATAGAAAGGGAGAATATGCAAAAAAGAAGGGAGGATATACGAGAGTAAGATATAGCACTCCAAAGAAGAATGGTTTCCAGGGTCATAGAGCATGAGGAAAATCTGTCACAGTCAGGTCATGACCGACATGAAAAAGGAGTAGATGAAGAGGCGTTTCCATTGGAAGAAGATTTGTGGATAGAGCAGCGAGAATCTCTCCAACTAGAAATACCCTAGGATGTAAGACCTCTGTCTCCGACAAATTCAAGTACCCGAATGCAGTCCATTGTCGAGGAGAACATGAGACTAAGAGCTGGTGATTTCGGTATATGGAGTCAACTAGATGACGAAGTAAATGATGACAATCATTTAGTGATTCATCGACCGGAGGAAGGAAATTAGGTTACACTTCAAGCATACCCTTCCAACTGAAGCATTCATTTACTCTACCTTTAACATGAAGGAGCACCCCCCCTTCCAAACACAGCTTTACAAAACATCGACCAGTCGGATTCATGGGAACACCAGTGCAGTTGGACATCGACAAAAGAAGACAAACCTAATCGACAAGATGTCGAAACAGAATTGACAACCAAAATATCTAATGGAAATGAAAGTTCCACCAAGAAAATATGTGACCAGAGAGATACACCTATTATCCGACTACCCCCACCACTGCCACCTCCTGAAGGAGAAGGCGAAGTCGACATGGGGCACAGTTCAGCACACATCCCCCTTTATGAGGGTGACGAAGATCCCAGGTGACATTGGTTCATTTTCAAATTGACATGGGAGCCAATCAAGTTATAAACGAAGATAGACAAATGGCACAATTCGCAGGTGTGCTACGAAAAAGAACATTAACTTGGTATATGAATTATGCTGAAAGAACACCTAATGCAACTAAGGCAGAGATCAAGCATCAATTTATGTCCTTCTTCAAAACACGAAATGCAAAGCATCTGGAAATGAAAAAACTTAAGACTATAGTTAAGAAACCAGTAGAAACCGTCTGGGACTATGATAAAACATGGAAAGACCTCTTGAGCCAAATAGACTATGTTATTGATGACCAATTATTGATTCAATGGTTTCTTGCAGGACTTTCCCAAAAAATACGACGACAAATAATTCTGGAGACATTTAAAATGTATGAAGAAGCACTAACAAAATATTTTCAGGTCAATATATATGAGGACTACCTGACATACCCTCCTGTTAACGCAAGAATTGAAGAACAACTGGAAATCATGCAGAAATATTTGAGAGAACTGAACCTCAAGGGTTAGAAAAATTGGTGCACAAAATGTTCTACAGTTGACCATACCAAAGATAGTTGTCGACAGAATGCAAGCTGACAAGATGTCCTTTTTGTTCATACAAAATGCTTCTGTGATATATGTTAGGAGCATGGAGACCATATGAAAAAGGATTATCCATACAACATGAAGAATGGCAAAGCTTTGTGGTGTGCGATCTATGAAGTCAAGAGTCACGCAATTTCAGACTACCACCTGAATCTTAAGAATCGACAAAACTATTAGGAAGTCTACCAAACAAACTTCATGGCTCAGAATAATGATAATACCTCAAATGAAAAAAAACACACCAAACAATCGTCAATATGAAGGCCACAGATATGAACGCTGATTTGACAACCGTCGTCGAAGATTTGGAGGTCAAGGATGATTCTCTGGAAATCATGACAATCGACCACGATGACCAATTCAATGCTTCACATGTTATAAAGAAGGACACCGATATGCGTATTGTCCATACAAAGACATAACCGACTTAAAATTTTGTACTAGTTGTGGTGTGGGCGACCACTCATTAGAATATTGTCCCACCATACTTGACAAAATTAATAAAAAGAAGAATGTTAATTTCTTGTCTTATGTTCAAAAAGTGATATAATTTGCACAAAGAACCTATACATAGTAACTAGAGAAGGAATGAAAATTGGAAGTGACAATCCAAGAATAAGAAATATTAAATATAAAAATGAATATTCTAACCCTATAAAGAAAAAAAAATTGTATAACGATGCATCAAGCATGTTTCAAGAATTTTCTAGACAAGAAGATGTTGATGACAATTTGCAGAATACACTCCACGAATCATTGAACCTAATACATAAAGATAAGTTAGTGGCACACTTCATCAACCTACAACACAATATTAAAAACAAAAATAACACAGATAAACAAACTAAGAGTATATGCAACTTAAATAAAAAAGATAAGAATGATGTTAACCCACTTATCGATCTCAAAATAGAAGGATACCACGTTCAACAAGTCATTCTCGACTTTGGATCCCAAGTGAATATCATGATGATAGATACATGGGAATAGTTGGGTAGGTCCCGATTGAATGAATCAGGCATATATTTAAAACTGGCCGACCAAGGACTAATCGAACCAATCGGGGTTTGGAGAAATGTCAATAAAACAATAAAAGGCATTTCGACAAAAGTTGATTTCGAGATCATCGAACCTAAGGAAGGATCCAAATCCTTCCCAGCCCTAGTAGGACGCCCATGGGGTAGAAAAATGAAAGCTTCTATATCATTGGACAAAGAAAGGATAAAACTAAAAGGGAATGGACAGAGAGTGATTGTCCCCATTCACCCTTTACAAGGAGAACCTTGAACTGAACCTATTGATGAAGAAGTCGATATTCGACAACTCTACCAGATTCAAAACAATGAAGATTATACTGAACCTAATAATTATGGAGAACTTCATCTAGGAAACTACGACTCAGTTGGATATAACTCAGATGCATAATTGTATGATTAGGAAATTGAAAACTATGAAACACAAGAAAGGGGTTGCTGGACCATTCAAGCTATCCAGAAGAAACCAACTCAATAATGATTTTCTATATCAACTATTCCAAAAACATTTGAGAAGAGAATAAGGGAATATCCCTCTTTAGCACTAATAAAAACAGATAATAAACAGAGTCTTTGGTATAAAGAGAGAGAATCACTAGTTCTCCATGTAGAACAAGTCTCTAAGAACCTAAGTGAACATGGCCGACTTCAAAGCCTGGTCGAAACGTTTACAGGACAAGCTACTCGATGGTGGGACACCCATCAGTTGAGACCGAAAACATGGAAAACACCTTAAAATTTCTTTGTAGAAAGGTTCAAGGGAAGAAAGCTAAGAAAACAAGCACAAATACCTATCTTCACCCAAGGAAAAGACCCAAAAAATCATATAGGAATATGTGAAAAAGAGTGGAGAAGATTTGGCTACAAAAACGAATGTATATGGCCACACCTGTTTCCATCGACATTAGATGACCTACCTAACAAGTGGTATAAAATGGAATAAGCATGAGGAGAAACATTCCTATGGAATGAACTTAGAGATTTTATTAAGCAATTTATCTTTATACTGGAAGAAGCAAAATTAGTCGAAGCTACTAAACAAATAAAAACATTTATACAGCCGACTAATAACAAGTCGACACAAAATAAAATCCGACCAAGCGCAACATGCCATAACATTTGATCTAACAAAATACCTCAATAAAAAAGAATCCAATTGGAAAATGAACATACATATGGGAAAACGTTTCAGTGGAAACATGATCACCCAAATATGTTCAAACCAGTCAAAACGATACTCAAAGTTGAAACAACCGACAAAGTCGATACCGACCGAATGACAGCAGGAGACTTTCCAGCAACATTTTCACGGTTCAAAGAAAGTAGTCGACAGATTAATGAAAGTAAAGCGCCAGAATGGATGGACGAGAAAAGTAAAAACTAAAGAAATCGACATTTCTAATGATAAAAAATCGAAAATGGCAAGAATTGGCGATTATTGGAGAAAAGAACAAACCACAGAAATCATCAAATTATTAAAGGAATTCCAAGATGTATTTGTGCAAGATTATAAAGAATTAAAAGGATTAGTAGCATAAATGGGTGAGCTGAAGATAGACATCAAATCGATGCCCGTCCTATCAAAAAAAGACCTTACAAGTTAGCTCACAAATACAAAGAAATAGTTAAAAAGGAGATCGACAATATGTTGATAGATGGAATTATCTACCCCATCAACTAGTTGGAATGGGAAATCCTAATGGTCATCCAACTGAAAAATCACAACCCGAAAAAACTACAAATCTGTGTCGACTTCCAAGAGTTAAAGAAAGTTACCATAACATATCCATTTCCGACCCCATACGCTGATGAGATCTTAAATGAAGTCACAGGACATGAATGCCACTCATTTATAGGTGGATTATTAGGATATAATCAGGTTCCAATAGCCAAAAAGATCAGAAAAAGAAAACCTTTGTATGTGAATTTGGCTCATTTGCTTATAGAGTGATGCCATTCGGTCTCAAGAATGCACCTGCAGTGTTTTCAAGAATAATTGTCAAAACATTTCAAGAATACATTTATAAAACAATGGCAATATACTTCGATGATTGGACGATATATTCCATGCTAAAATACCATTGTAAATGGTTAAGGATTATGTTGGAATTATGCCGACAGATTCAGTTATCCCTCAATATAAAAAAATACATCTTCTTAACCCCTATAGGAATCCTACTAGGACATATCATATGAAAAGAAGGTATCAAGGTCGACTTTGCTAAAATAAAAATTATCCTCGACTTAAAGCCACTGGTTAATCCAAAATAGGTCAGAGTACTGTTGGGTCATACAGGGCATTATAGAAAATTCATCTGACGCTATTCACATATGACCTACCGATTGGAAGAATTATTAAGACAAGATTAGGAGTTTGACAGGATAGAAGAATGTGATGCATCTTTCGACACATTAAAAATAAAACTAGTTGAAGCACCCATTCTCAGATTTCCAAACTGGTCGATCAAATTCCACGTGCATATTGATGCTTCAGGCCTAGCAATAGGTGCAATTTCGACACAACCTGGGCAAAACGGAATGGATTTCCCAATCATATACAACAACAGAAAATTAAACAAGGCGAACACAATTACTCAACGATAGAAAGAGAGGCATTAGTTATGGTCTTTTCACTTCAAAAGTATCGAAATTACCTACTAGCTAACCCCTTCATATTCTATACCGATCACCAACCACTAAAATACCTCATCAAAAAACGTTTTCACCATGGAAGGATCTATCATTGGCTATTGTTGTTCCAAGAATTTGAATTCGATGTAGTAGTTCGACCAGGTCAATTGAATGTCGTACCTTCCCACTTGTCAAGAATCGACACAGGGGAGGAGCCGACAGGAGTCGTAGATGGCCTGCCGGATGCACACTTATTCCGAATAGAAGTTGTTTCTGCATAATTAGAAGAAATAGCACAATTATTGGAGAATGGTCAAGCACCGGATTGAATGAGCATGAAAAAGAAAGAATAATTAGCCATGAAAGCTGCACCATACAGTCTCATTAATGGATTCTTATATAAAATAGGTTTGGATGAAGTACTCTGCTGATGTGTATTCGAACATGAACGCAAAAAAATTATGCATGAAGCACACTATGGATCAGCAGGAGGACACTTTCAGTCGGATACGACTGGTAAGAAAATCCAAGAATCGGGACTGTGGTGGCCGAAACTGTACAAGGAATGTAAAAAGTTTGTGGGAAATTGTGATCGTTGCCAATGTCTAGGTCGACCACTACCTAGTACATAAATTCCTTTAATATCAATAAATCTAAGCCTCACATTCAAAATCTGGGCTATTGACTTTATAGGTCCATTCCCAGTCCCGACAAAAAGGACAGGTGCAAGGTATATCATAACAATAGTAGAATATAATATCAATATTCGGAATAGCCACAGATATCATTTTAGATATCGACATTTCGGGTCCACAACAAGACTCATCATTAGGATGGTGTGATGTGAAGAAGAGTAGGTGATCTTAGTCTTGGTTATTAATACTAATTGTAGACATTAATATGTAAAAAATAGTATGGTTTTTGGTTTTTTAATGTCGGTTTTAGAATATGTTATTTAATTGGTTTAACGTATTATATTATAAAAGTATTTGTTATTAATTTATTAATATCCTCATAAAAGCTATGTTATAAACGAACCCACTTAATTAGGGTAAGAATAGGTTTGTGTGAAATTTTAATGACGAGAATAGGTTTTATAAATAGGTTTAGTTAATAAATATAATAGTTTATACTATTAATTTATTAATAATTTTTAACCTAAGGTTTGAAAAACTTTAAAAGTTTAGGCTAGTTTAAAAAGAACTAGTAAAGCTAAAAAATTCCGAGGTTTCAAAAACTAGAGGCAAAACGGTAGTTAAAATTTTTTTAGGGGAGAGGTTTTCTTTAAATATTGAAGTACAAAAGGGGTAAATATGAAGGTGAGGTTGAGAAGTAGGGTTTAAAAAGGGACTAATAATAACCAAAGTTTTTTGGAAAATAATTTTTAGAAATTCAAAATCGAACGTGGTGTTAAGTAAGGCGATTGTCTTTAAAGGAGAAAAAAGACAAAAGACGAGGTGGGAGCTTAGGCTCATTAATGTCGTCTATTGTGGTTTAGGAGGGGTGGGAGCCAAATGGTGCTGATTTCCATTCCTCCATCTCTATTCAGATTGTTGGGGTGTTTTCTTATTATCCAGGGCCTCTCTAAGTTTTCTTTTGAAGTAGTGATTTTCTTTAGCTAAAATTTTGGTGTCTTCAAGGCATAAAGAAAATCACTACTTCAAAAGAAAAATTAGAGAGGCCTTGGAAATAAGAAAACACCCCAACAATATGAACAGAGATGGAGGAATGGAAATCAGCACCAGTTGGCTCCCACCCCTCCTAAACCACAATAGACGACATTAATGAGCCTAAGCTCCCACCTTGTCTTTTGTCTTTTTTCTCCTTTAAAGACAATCACCTTACTTAACACCACGTTCGATTTTGAATTTCTAAAAATTATTTTCCAAAAAACTTTGGTTATTATTAGTCCCTTTTTAAACCCTACTTCTCAACCTCACCTTCATCTTTACCCCTTTTGTACTTCAATATTTAAAGAAAACCTCTCCCCTAAATATTTTTTAACTACCGTTTTGCCTCTAGTTTTTGAAACCTTGGAATTTTTTAGCTTTACTAGTTCTTTTTAAACTAGCCTAAACTTTTAAACTTTTTCAAACCTTAGGTTAAAAATTATTAATAAATTAATAGTATAAACTATTATATTTATTAACTAAACCTATTTATAAAACCTATTCTCGTCATTAAAATTTCACACAAACCTATTCTTACCCTAATTAAGTGGGTTCATTTATAACATAGCTTTTATGAGGATATTAATAAATTAATAACAAAGAATTTTATAATATAATACCTTAAACCAATTAAATAACATATTCTAAAACCGACATTAAAAAACCAAAAACCATACCATTTTTTACATATTAATGTCTACAATTAGTATTAATAACCAAGACTAAGATCGCCTACTCTTCTTCACATCACACCATCCTGATGATGAGTCCTATTGTGGACCCGAAACGTCGATATTTAAAATGATATCTGCGGCTATTCTGAATACTGATATTATAAACATGCACCGCAGAAGCCTAGCAACAGAGAACAGTAGAATATGTCACTAAATGGGCAGAAGCAACTTTTTGACACCTGTTCTAGCGAGGTAGCTATTAAATTCATATATGAAAATATTATCACTAGGTTTGGATGCCCTCTAACCTTAATCAGTGACCAAGGCTCACAATTCATCAATAAAACAATCACAGCATTGACAGAACAATTCAAAATTAACCATCGAAGAAGCAAACGTATCACCCTCAGTCGAACAGGGCGATAGAATCATTCAACAAAACGCTGACAAGGGGTCTAACAAAAATCTGTAATACCGACAAAGATGACTAGGATGAGAAAATCTCTGCATTACTATGGGAGTACAAAACAACATATAAACATTCGACCGACCAAACACCCTTTTGACTAGTCTACGGCCAAGAAGCAATCATTCCCTTACATTTCCGATAACAAACACCGGTGATACCTGACATATTACATATAAATGTCGAAGAAGAAAGAAAGGATCAACTAATGCAATTAGCTAAACTAGAAGAACATCGACTTCTTGCTATACAACACAAAAAAAATTTAGAAGCAACACCAAAAGAATTGGCACGACCGAAACATCAAAAATAAGAATTTGTCGGTTGGAGACCTTGTGCTACTATATAATAGTCGGGTGAAAGGAAAACCTAAAAATTTACACATAGAATGGATGGGACCTTACATTGTCGAAGAAATCAATTCCAATGCATCAGTTCGACTGAGAACATTACAGGGCAAAGTATTTTGAAAACAGGTAAACGGTGTCCGACTAAAACGATACCAAAACTGGAAAAAAAATAATTTAAAAGAAAAAAGTGGTTTTATAACTGCTAACAAAAACTATAAAAACTAGAAGAAAAAAAACCGAAAAGAATCAAGGAAAACCAGAATGACAAGAAATATCGACAGGCGTAGTAGACCACCATTCGAAAATAATTGACATTTCCACCATCGAAATACTATAGATCGACCATACCATCGACATTGACAAGAGGATCAAAACGTCAAATCTACCCATCATGACTACAGTCAAAAGGAGCACCGAAAATAGAGTGTATTAAATCAGCTTTCATTAGAGAGTCCTTTACCATCAAATCCACCATTAATAACATCATCGAAAAGATTGCCATCTACTCCACCTATAAATACTACGCCAGTCAAAGATCCCATACTTTTTAATCAGATCTAGAGCAATAGACTACCAGAACCCTATGAGCAATCAACTAAGAAGAGAGCCGAAACGAAAACCGACAAAATGGCCCCAAAACAAACCAGAGCCATGAAAGCCAAACTAAAAGAGTTGGAATCCGCTGTAAGTCCACTAGTGAAACTCTTATGAAACATTAAAAACGTGAAAGTGCAGGAAGTTTCATGGGCACGAGACTGGGCAGAAATCAAAGAATGGGCTTACCGTGGTAAGGCAAGGATGATAGAGGAAGTAGAGAAGGTAAACCATAGTACCATTGTGAAATTTCTGAATGCACCTCTCATGGCAAGTTTTGGAGGAACAAAGGAAACTATTGTAAAATTCATAATCAGCCGGTACAACAATGGAAATTTCTACTTCGACACACCGGTGGAAATATCAGTCGAAACCATTTACAAACTTACTAGGCTATCCAACAAAGTCGACTCTATTCTTGTAGGAATCAAGGAAGGATTGGTTGAAAGACTAACGAGAACATCGACAGAGAAAAACTCAAAAGGGTTAATAATCAGGAAAATCCAAGCCACCACACCCAAAATAGTGGCCAAAATCGTATCCACTGGACTGACTGTCACAGTACGCGTCTACGATTTGAAGCTTGACATGCTAGAAGTCATCGACTGCATAGCAGAAACAAGAAAGGTATACGGTTGGGTTCAATATATGGCTGACATGCTCAAACCTATCTGCGAGAAGTGTCAGGAATCAGGTGCAACAATCAGATTCCCATCACTCTTAATATGGATAGCCATGTACCACCTATGTCTAGTCAAGAATAAATACTTCTTGGAGCCATCTAGGTTTCATATGTGGCATTTTAATCCTTTTTTAATGGCTAGAACCACACAAGTACAAGAATAAAGCAAAGTGTTCCTGGAACACTAGTTTAAAAACCTGAAAGTTTGAACAGCCAGATGGAGGGTGCCTCAAAACATTCGAAGATGTATTTCTCCTACAGCACATATCCAACTAGAGCTTGACCACACAACAGTATGGCACAAGCAAGGGTCAACAACAAAGGAAAAACCACTTGACTACTACCCAATAGTCAAGGATATCTTCACAGAGCTGGTCAGGTAGTCCAAAACTGACATCAACATACCAGAAGCTACAAAAGTAACCAATCAACACATTATAGAACCATTGACCGACTGGGAGAAGGAGGAATACTATGCCATAAGACAACCCAGACTATGCCATGACAAAAGAAAATTTGAGGAAAATAACTAAGGAAATATCAAATTCAACGAAAAAGAAAGGAACTCGGGAAAAAGGGAAAGGGAAGCGCAAACTCATCTTATCAGAGGAATCAGAAGATGAGGAAGAATTACTTGCTACTTCTTCCAACATACTGGAGGATGCTACAACAAACAAGGTATTAGTCAAGACCCAATTCAAGCAGTATGTCGAATTAGGAGAAAAGCAAGGCAGGCTTAAAAAGGTAAGAACTGCTAACCCACCCATAATAAATCCTATCGATTTAACTCCAAACTCACCAAGACCTTCTCTAACTAGAATAACACCAGAGTCAACCGTGGCCATATCACCAAGTTACAACAAGATTATCCCCGGAACCCTTAAGGAAAAAATTGACAAAGATGTTGAACTTTAGTGATTTATCAACAATCTACCAAATCTATTCGTCAAATCCCAGCAGATCACCACCACCCATAAACTTGTCGAGTTAAGCTCTACCCGAAAAATTCTCACTCCATGAATTGACCAAGTTTCATCACCACCATCAATTATAGGACTCATCAAATCATCATACATTCTCAACCCCGACCCAACATCCACCGTAGTCGCAACTCATATTTCATCAATTATACCAACCTTCCAAAACCTTCCAGTCAATGGGGTAGATAGGGAATTACTTGCCCTTGAAGGAAATATTCAAGTAGCAATAGATGCAGAAATCAACAATATCACAGAAAATGAAGAAATTGATAACCCTGTCGACCTACAACCGGAAGTCGAAAACCCCATGTGGACAAGCCATCTTCCAACCACCCCTCTAAATCCAAACCATTCACTGTCACCACCACCGACACAAGAGTCTCCTCATAATCCAGAACCACCATCTTCACCACCATTGGAAGCACAAACAACCAAAAAACCCCATTCAGGAAATTCAACAAGCTAATCCTGCCACAACAGAAGTTCAGTTGACTGAGGATCCACCGACTGAAGAGAACCAAACACTACAGCAACATCCAACAACAGTACCGAGAGGATCAAAAGTGGTCCATAAGTCTAAACATAAGACAAAAAGAAAAGAAAAGAAAAGAAGAAAAAAGAAGAACACCAAAAACAACAAACACTGACAGCTATCCACCTTCATCAACTGGGATCGACTTTCGTAGTCGAGATACCAAAACTAAGAGATGGAGAGTTGGACAAACTCCTAGGAGCACTCACCAAATAAGCATCAACAAGAAATGAAACAAGACAAGAACGAATCGAAAAACTAAAGGAATAACAAGTTTAATTCCTAACTAAATGCAGGACTTTAACACAAACAATCATACCAGGACCAACAGAGACCGACATTGACAAACCTATGGAGAAAGCATACCTGTTATTTGAGAATGTTTTGTTGAACCTCCAAGCACAGCTATAGAACAAAAGAGAACAGAAAAAAGAACAAACATATATGTTATTAAAACAAAAAGACACAACATTTTTAGAAGCACACAAGGTACTGCAAGAAAATTTGGAAGAGTCAGCTATTACATAAGAAGTACTACGCAGCTGGTACACCCATTATGGCTAAGTATTTCAACAGGCTTGAGAAACCCATGAACACATCAATACACTGGAGAATTGAGAAGGTCTTGACGAATAAATGAGGAGCAGAATAAAAGAGCAAATTGTATTGGAAACAACAAAACTATAGAAGCTAGAGAAACAAGCTCATCAGCGGGTGAACCATGCTCTTTCCAGTATCGACAAACTGGAGACAATATGTCGACAGATGAAACTACTGATGGACATAGTAGATGAAAAATCCCAATTTTTGGGGCCCAACATGATTAATATTGTAGAACTCTCAATTCATGAGAAGTTGGCAACTCTATCTAGCATTACAACCTTGACTATAGACATCCAGAGAGCTCTCTGTAGTTGGGCAGATTTTCAGCACCAACTGGCCATTTCAGCAGAAGCCATAGTCGAAGTATGTGTACAAATAAAACCATCTATTGGACAGCACAACCCATGAAGACAGAAAAATGGAAAGGAAGCTACTTCAGGAAAAGTTTTGTACCTCCCTTGTTTCTTCCGAATGAAGAAAGATTTTGTTCCTGGGGTATGTTGGAGGAGCTAGTCGGTGAGCCGACTAGACTAGTCAACTGACTAATCAGAGATTAGTTCAACCTCCAAAGGTTGTGTTGGTTGACCGAACTGATAAGCAGTTACTCATATCCATTTTGTAATCATATATAATAGGATGTTGATCCAGTTAAGAACTTGGTTCAGTTTTGTATATGTATGGACCCTCATGTGATTCTATCATATAATCTTTTTTCTACTATCCGTTCTTGTCTCTTGTCTCTGTATGTTTATATGATTCTTTATCTGTATTATTGGTAACCTTATGTGATCTGTGAGATTACAATAGAGCTTCAAGTTAAGCTTGCACTACTTGTGCTCCTCTCTATCTGGAAACATTTTCTGTACAGTCCCATGACATGCGACCTAGCTGTCTACATGTGTAACACCTCATTGGTCCACCTCTTCCTCTGCCTCTTCCTCTTGAAGAATTTATTCCACCTCTATTCTCATTGTTTCTGTCAGGATGTACTTTCTGGTTTGAACTGCTAGCTTCACCCTTCTGTTGTTGTTCCCTTCCTCCAGATCCTCTTACCTTTGCTTTCTGACTCTTCTTCCTCATCAGCTTCTCCTCAAATTTCAAAGCAACTTGATATGCTTCTTCAACAGATCTTAATGACAACAAACTTAGTTAATCTTGTATATAAAACCTTAGATTGTTTACATACTTGACAACTTTCTTAGGTGTATTATTCTATATGACCTAATCTAATATTCACCTTATAAAATTCCTCAGTAAACTCCCTAACTATCATTGATTTATGTTTTAGATTTTGCAGTTCCTAAACAAAACCAACTTATAATATTGAGGAAGAAATTTACCTATCAACTAAGCTGTTGTTCTGCTCCAGCTATTGATCCTTGCTTTTTTCTTTAATTCTCTCCTTTTTCACCCCATCCCACCACAAGGATGCATGTCTTATTAACCTTGTGACATCAAACCTGACTTTCTTGTCCTCCTTCACTTCAGCAAAATAGAATTTCTTGTTCATCGCATTGATCCATTCAATCAGTTTTTATGGATTCAAGATTCCACTATAGAATCACACATCTTCTCTCAAGCTAGAACTCGCACCAAAGATTGATTTCAATATTTTTACCTTGGGAGTTACACCAGTTGTCTCCTTCTCCTCTTCATGTACCTCTTCATCACTTGTGTATCCAGTGTGCTCATGATGTCCACGAGCCTCTAAGACTTCCAGCCTCACTCTCAGAGTTCTTCCTTTCTCAGGTCTGCATTGTCAATAGGTCTTCCTCACCTGCCTCGACCTCTTCCAACTCTCACATCCATCTCCTGGCACAACAACTCACTTCTAGACACAATATTATTGTCAATAATATCTTTTTCCTGAATCTGTTACTAGTACAGGAGTAAGCTCAATCTTGATTTTCATCCAAGAAAACAAAATTCCAATCTCAATGACTAACAATCCATAATATTTATAAATAAAGACTATTACTGCCCTACTCTGATACAAAAAATGGTGCAGGGGAGGCCAAACATAGCCAACCCAAGAAGCACCTCCAGGATTTGGTGGCTCCTACACTTAGAAGAACTCCCAAATTTAGCCCTCGGCCAAATTCTATGCTAAAGTTGCCTCCCCACAATTCGGCTTCCACAACAAAGCCTCTCCGCAACTCTATCTCCGTAATAGAGTTTCTGAAATAGGCCTTCCCACGGCACTATTTCTGTAGCCACTTTTCTGTAACAGGCCTTCCCGCAACTCTGTTTCCACAACAACAGTTCCGCAACGGGATTTTCGCAAGCAGGTTGTGGGATGCGGGATTGTTGGGAAAAATATTGTCTTGAATAATTTACCTAATATTTAATTATCGACCGGGGTTGGTAGGCTTAGATTTGTTACACAATATATGCGAAGGTAGAGGGATTCCTAGGGTATTGTGGTAATACTTTGGTAAACAAAATATTGGAAGGTCTTTCAAAATGAAAAAATGAATTGAACTCCTAAGAAATCAACTTAGTTGAGATAATAGAAACAGAGTTCTAAGGCAGAGTGGTATCAAGTTATACTACTCTACTTAAAACAATTATTAAAAGATAAAGATATGGATAGTGTGATGACAATGAACTATTCTTTATAAGAAGGTCTATTTTACTGATAGACAACTTACAAGGAAGAATTTACAACAACTAGTAATACATGCAACTAATAGATGGCCACTAATTCCATTATCCTTGATTATTTTGAGGATAAGGGTTTACTGTAATCGGGACAACAGTAGGAGAAGTGTCAAAATGGCTATCAAATGAGGTGAAGAAGCTAAAGGGAATCATATCTAAATTAATTTCTATGAAAATATGTAGACTAATAACCATCTAATTACAAGCTATACTAAACATGATGATCTATAAACAAGTCCTACTTACAAAAGATAAAATGATATTACAAGAAGGTAGACATGATTTATGAACAAGCAAAAAACTTATAAAGATGATCTAAATTATATTCTATAGATTCCTTTAATAACCATATGATTAAGAGGACAAATTGTATTACTATGAGCATTTAAAACTTCACATGTGAAGGAACAATTCAAATTTAATTACAAATCAACACAAAATATGAAAACACATAACATGATTTTTTAGGCATAAGGTGAGGAGAAAGAGGAAGAAGAATGAAGTTTAAAAAGTAGTCTAACAATCTCATCTAAGGGTTTTAAGAGAAAATACAATCACTATCTAACTAGTACTATCAAAACATAATCAGAAAACTAAGGAGATAAGCTCAAAATAGATTAAGGATACACAGGGTTGAATGAAAGACTAAACAGTAGGCTAAAACGAAGGTCCATATGGAAGGCAGAACATACTGTCTGAAGAAAATACTAAAATTTCAGAAAAACAGTGAATATAAATGATTGGTTGAGAAGAATTGACTCATGCATATGCTAATGAATTGTGAAAGAGCAAAGAGTAAAGCTACTTACTTATTAAATCTTATGACAACATAATCTAAAGTAACTCATAATTTGAAAAGGAAATTACATTACTGAGCGAACTGAAATATACTTAAGCAAAAACAAAAACAAAATAAAACTAGGTTTACTGTGATTTAACCAAAAGAATCTAATCTAAAGATTAAGTAATGAACTATAAAAACTTTGAAAAAGAATTTAGAAACTATTCTAGGCGCAACCGGTTTCTAACTGGTAAAGGAAAACTACATAATTAGCATGATAAAAATGAAATCTATGCGACATAAAATAATTAAAATAAGCGATTATAAGACTAAAACTACATAAACAATTTATACATAAGACTATACTAATTACAGAAAAAGGAAATAATAAAACATACACAAAAATGTAAATCTCTGTTGTCAAGGGGCCCTCCCAGGAAACAGATTAATGCTTTGCTAATGGAACACAATCATGCACAACGTAATGGAACTTTCATTAAACCAAAGGTAGCATTACAGAGTCTTGTGGAAAACTCATAAAACGGTTAACTATCTCTCTATCCTTACTAACTCCATCAATTATATCATCTACTAACCACGAGCTATCAACTATTAACATTCAAGGATTAACAACTATTTCTCACATGAGATCATCTATATATATAGTGTTTATAGAAGGCGAGCAAGTCGACCATTTCAGTGGTCGACTTCTCTTACGATAAGGCAGACATTATAACAAGTAATTACATTGATAACTAATAGATGACATTTCCATCTTCTTCACAGATCCGGTTCCTCTCTGGCACGCGATGTGGCATATGATCTCAGACTTAATCAGAGTCGGTGTCAAGGTGTCACACAGAGACATTATATGAGCACCCTTCCATAAGGATGCTTATGCTAAGATGTTGGTGCATGGTCACAACAGTTCACGACTGTTCCATGCCTTTAACGCATAGAAATCCACTATAAGCAATGCGCAGTTGATTCAGTGGTTCGAACAGTGAGCTGTATGATGCACTGGATACACTCTGTGCACATCTAGGATGAATGCTGTGCTGCTCATTGGTTCGCTGAAGACCAATATTATGCATGAAAGTTTCATACATTAGAATATCACTACATATTATGAAATTTAAACAAGAAAGCGGTGAATGGATGCAAAATAAAACATAACTTGCATGAATTAAAATATAACCATACCTATTGCTCAATGACGAACTGTATGGTACAAAAGATGCCAAAAGGTAACAAAACATGTATTAATATGTAAATTATTTAACCCAAAAATGGTGACAAAATGAGGACTAACATTCCCCCAAATCGGAAGAATGCCAAGTCCCAATGGTCAGAAATAAAAGATAGCATTAGGAAGGAGGAAGAGTTGCGTCAGCAACTACCTCTGACTTTGATGAAGTGGACTGTTTGAACTTCAATTTCCTAGTCTTTTCTTTCAGAAGGGCACGCATTGCTTGCCGATCCCTCTGTGATAAACTAACGATCTTGTGGAGGTCCTCCATATTTTTAATATGTAACAACAACTCTTTATTCTCCTCCTAAATCTCTGAAATTAACTTAACATACCCTTCATTTTGCTCCGTTGATTGAGTTAACTTAGAAGTTAACTGATCTAATGTTGGCTGTGGTAGCATAGATGTCTCTAGGGACTGGTTGGAATCTCGTGGAGGACTCATTTCCATTGATGGAGGATCCAAATCGACATTAGGAAGGTGTTATTCAGGGATGACATCCTGGACAGATGCATGAATTTCCATTTGGTTGGAATACTTTAGTAATTTGACAAAAATACTGGCTAAATCTAACAAGGATGAATTTGGGTTAGTTTTCTCTACTTCGAACTCATCATCTGAATGATCGGTCTACACATCAGACTGAACTGCAGTCTGGGTACTGGGATGGAGCATACACTGAACATTTTTTTGCCTTTTGTCTCCTGGTACAAGGTCGTGAGAAAGGTACAAATTCGGTGGTGTAGTGCTCTGCTTGCCTGACAGAGCACTAAGTCCTAAAATGTAACAACAAATGACATTTATTCTTACTCTGATTTTCAGGATTTGTTTATCTGTGCATTAACGAGAGGGTTACACCAAAAAATACCTGAACTTTAAGTAAGCTGAATATAGTCCCTGAATCCTGCTCCTGTAGCCTTGCCTCTCCCTCGTCTGAGCCTCGTCTGAGCCTTGATGCCAAATCGGATGATCCACCCTGCTGACCAGCGTTGAACCTGCTGGCCCTAGGAAACCGATGGGTTTCCTAGCCCCCGAGCCCACGTGCCAATAAACCCAATAGAAACTTCCTTGTTTGAGAGTGTAATTCTTCCCCTGGATTTAACCCCCTCCTCCAGTTTTGTTCCCTCTCTATTCCATCACCTTCTTTACTCTCTTCTTCTGTAAAAATTCTCTCCCACAATACTCTCCAAAAAAAAATCCCCCTCTTCAACCATTTGATCCCCCTCCTTATACCTCCTTCCCCTCCTTTCTTCCACAGCCTTCCCTTCTCCCATCGCCTCCTTCATATTTAAAATAATAAGTATTATTTAGTTCTTTCTTGGGCCATTCAACTAGTTCAGGTTATTTAAGACATTCGTTGTATGCAATTAATTTTTCTTGAATTGTACAATTCTTCACCCCGGATGAGATGGTCGGAAATTACTAGATGCTTATCCTATTGAATTGAACGTGTAAATTTAAAACATAACCAACTATCATAAAATTACACGAATATTGTTTGTTTAAGTTTTATGCTGAATGGTAAAATAATGGTAATAATAGTATTGTCAATTATTATATGTTATTAATAACTTAATAATAAGTACTTAATAATAAACACTAATAATATACAATAATAATAATAGATAATAACAACAAAATAAAATAATAATAATTATTATTAATCAATAAATAATTAATTGGAGTATTATTATTAATTGATTGAAATGATAACATCGACATGTTTATGTTTATTGTTAAGTCCCCTCTCACATTGATTTTTAATAAATAAGGTACATTTACAGGTTTAAATAAATCACAATTACTTAGTTAACCCATCCAACTATTTAATGTTTTTCAATTAATATTTCATACTAGCGTGCATGTGTGAGGTGTGCATGCATGGCCAGTACATGCACAGGTTGCGCATGTACTATAACCAAAACACCTAAATTCTAGCTGATACAAATAATATTTCATGCAACAAGACAAATATACAGATATAATATGATTTCTTTTGACATTCAGAGTTATTTAACAGTTATGCTCTTATTAATCAATCAATTAAGATTGGTACCTACCATCACTAGTCCGGTATCATAAATGTCCAACACCCAACAATAATAAATAATATGTCAAACCATCCTAACCTACGTCCGCATCCTCCCTTTCCTTCCTCTGCTAGCACAAAGTGGATGCCAGCTGTACTGACCTTCCCACACAAAACCTGAGAGCGGTAGCGTCGGCTAACTAGAGGACCTAGCCTCTCCTAGTAGGCATCCGACCATCGTCATCACATCAACTTGGGGAGCGTGTCTCAGCACTGCCCTCCCATGACCTCAGATATCAAAGTGACATAGGGTGGGAAATGCATCCATCCCTCTCAACATACTGGGTATATACTCCATCAAACCATATTGCGTTGCTATCAAGTTTATTGGTACGTGTCATCATACCGTCGCTTGGCAATTAAGGCTCTCTTCAAGATATGTATTAAGTCATACTTTGCATCACACACTTGGCTATCACATAGATCCTGTACCCTACAGGTTAGCACTATGCAAACATGCATTCATAACAATATTAAATCAATAGCTGGCCCATATTATCAACATTATTTCCTTTCATCACATAAAATCATAAAATCAATCGCATCATGGATGGGTGCCCATGTACCACATCATACATATCACATCATATCAAGGATTACAATCAAATATATGTTTTTGTTATGAAATAAATGAATATGATCACGAATACCGCATGGTAATCACATAAGCACAATAATTTCATATAAATGATAATCATCATAACATCATAATCAAAGCATCTACATAGGCATGTTAATCGTCGTAACATCATAATCAAAGCATAAATATAAGCATGATAACATCATAATATCATAATCAGAGCATAATCATGATAACATTATAACATCAGTAAATAATCACATATAACATGCCAAAATATAGTTTATGAAGTATAGTTGAGTCCACAGATAATAAGTAAATACAGTGTAATAAGTCTGAGTCATAAATATGCCGGAGTCAAAATATGGGGCACTACATACACCCACCCTTCAAGAAACTTCGTCCCGAAGTTATGGTTAAAATAGTGAGGGAAAATATCGACGCATAGTCTCTATGTCTTCCCAGGTAGTAGATCCTGGGCTATACTTGTCCCACTGGACCTTAACTTGGTCCACGTGTCGACTACGGAGCTATCGAACCCTATGATCCAGTATACATAATGGTTTGGCCGTGAAGGTTCCCTCGTCCAAGACCTGCAAGTCCTTCCAATGAATCTTGTGAGACTCATCGGCTATGTGATGTCGTAATACTGAAACATGAAATACATTATGAGTCCTATACAAGTGGGGTGGTAGTGTAAGACGATAAGCTACCAGTCCAATTCTTTCAAGAATCTCGAATGGCCCTATAAAGCGAGGTGACAACTTGGTCCCCTTTCCAAACTGAATGGTACTTTTATCAGGTCAGATGCATATAAATACGCGATCCCCTACCTCATAACTTCTATCAGTTCTGTGTGCATCAGCATAACTCTTTTGTCTATCATGTGCTTCTTTAAGCCGCTTCCTGATCTGTACCACTTGCTCTTCCATCTCCTGAAGCAACCCAGGCCTGACTAAAACACGATCCTCCAACCTATCCCAACTGAGTGGAGTCTTGCAAGGTCTCCCATACAATGCTTGGTATGGAGGCATACCAATGGAGCTATGATGCTTGTTGTTATATGCAAACTCCACTAGAGGAAGATATTTCTCCCACTGTGTCTGCTGATCCATAACATACATCCTAATCATGTCCTCTATTACCTGATTCACCCTCTCTTTTTTCCCATCTGTCTCGGGATGATAAACTGAACTTAAGTTCAGTTGGGTCCCTAATGCTGACTGCATGCTTGTCCAAAATCTGGAGGTAAACTTAGGGTCTCAGTCAGAAATTATCTTCTTTGGAACTCCATGAAGGCGTACAATTTTATTTATGAATGTCCTTGCTATATCTGTCACATCATAAGTGTCTCTCACTGGAATCAAGTGGGCACTTTTGGTCAGTTTTTCGACCACCACGATTATATCATTATGTCTCGAGGATGTGAGGGGCAATCCCACAACAAAGTCCATGGAAATGACTTCCCATTTAGTCTCAGGAATATCATGATGCTGTAAGAGACCGGTTGAGTGTCGATGATCTGCCTTGACTGGCTGACATTCTAGGAATTTCGAAACAAAATCCACTACATCACTCTTCATACCGGCCCAGAAGAAGCGCTTCTTCATGTCTACATACATCTTCTTCACTCCAAGGTGCGCACAATAATGTGCCCTATGGGCCTCTCTAAGGATTGCTTCCCTGAGATCACCTTCTTTAGGGATATACATCCTCCCTTGGTACCGCAGTAACCCATCTTCCTCAATATGGTACCCATAATACTTCGACTCAAACTTCTTCCCACTCTGAATATCTGAGGTTACCTTTATATACCAACCATCTCCCAAGAGTTGTTCGAGCACTTTCTCCTTCAAATCCACTCTCAAGGGGATTAAGGAAAAAATACTCGACCTTCGGCTTAGAGCGTCTGCCACCACATTCTCCTTTCTTTTGATATATTAGATGCCAAATTCATACTCACTCATGAACTCACTCCATCGTCGTTGTCTAGCATTTAGATCCCTTTGTGTAAAAATATACTGCAAACTCTGATGATCTGTTTTAAGTGTGAAACTTCTGCCAACCAGGTAGTGTCTCCATAATTTTAGTGCCAGCATTGCCACTGCCAATTCTAGATCATGTGTGGCATATTGCTCCTCATGAGGCTTCAACTTAAGAGATGCATAGGCTATTACCCCACCTTCCTGCATTAGAACTGCTGCTAACCCTTGCTTCGAGGCATCGGTACATACCATGAAGTCTTTATCCATGTTTGGTACCCGTAAGATTGGTGCACTTGTCAGCAATCTATTTAATTCAGCAAAAGTGACATCACATTCATTGGTCCACTCATATCGGATTCCCTTTCGCTGCAAGGTGGTGATGGGTTTTGCAATCTTGGAGAATCCTTCCACAAATATTCGGTAATACCCTGCTAATCCCATGAAGCTATGCACCTCATGTGCATTCTTCAGAATTGGCCAATCCTCGATGGCCTTTAGGATTTTTTGGGTCCACTGAGATCCCTTCTCTTGAGATGATATGCCCTAAGTAGTGAATCTCCTTTTGGAAGAAAGAACACTTTGACAATTTACCAAATAGTTTATGTTCCCTTAAGCAAGTTAAGACTAACCGCAAGTGCTCCTCGTGCTCCTTCTCTTTCTTAGAATATATAAGAATGTCATCTAAGAATACCTGAACAAAGTGGTCCAAGTAATTTCGAAAGACACTATTCATGAGGCTCATGAATACTGCTGGAGCATTGGTCAAACCAAATGGTACTAATACGAACTCATAATGCCCAAATCGAGTTCAAAAAGTAGTCTTAGAAATGTCATTTTCTTTAATCCTAAGCTGGTGATACCCTGACCGCAAATCAATCTTAGAGAAGACTGATGCACCTTTCATCTGATCAAATAGGTCATCAATTCTTGGTATAGGATACCTGTTCTTCACTGTGGCTTTGTTCAAATCCCTATAATCTATGCACAGTCGCAAAGATCCATCCTTCTTCTTAACAAAGATCACTGGTGCTCCCCATGGTGAGATACTAGGTCTAATTAGTCCCAAGTCTAGCAACTCTTTTAACTGGATCTGTAACTCTTGAAGCTCAGGGGTTGTTATTCTATAAGGAGTCTTTGAGATCGGCTCCGCACCGGGTTTTAGTTTGATTGTGAAATCAATCTCTCGTTCTGGAGGTAGTTGTGGAAGTTCTTTTGGAAAGACATCCTTGAACTCAAATAATACTGGGTAAGAATTCAAGGAAGGTCCTTTACTATCGCTCACCGTCTCAACTACAAACAACTGACATCCTTGTCTTAAACACCTTTTAGCTTTCACCACGGAGATGAAATGGAGGGATATTTTCCTCTTTCGACCTTGGATTTGAATTGCTCAACCCTCATCATCAAGGCACAAGACTTTCTTTACATACCAATCCATGAAAGCTCTATGGTCTTCTAACCAATCCATGCCGACAATGAGGTCATAGGTGCCCAAATTGGTGACATAAGTGTCCAACTTAGTCGTGCATACTCCTAAGCCAACTTGACACCCCCTTACCTTAAGACCTACTGCTTGTTTAAACCCTGAAGGCATCTCGATCGATTCAAAATCATCATGCTCGCAGGCTGCCAACCCACATTTATCTAATGCATATGGTGAAATAAAACTATCTGTTGCACCAGGATCAAATAAAATTTTAAGTTTGACATTGTTTACTTTACTAGTGGATTCTACTACAGTGGACTGATGTTCTTCCTGGTGGTTGTGAACAGCTGCATAAATCCGATGAGTGTTATTAGAATTTCCCATGGATGCTTTTTATTCCTTTTGCCTGCTATTGGTCTGCCCCTTAGGACAATCCCACTGAAAATGAGGACCTCCACATCCCCAACAAGAGACATTAGGTGGTGCTTGCATGTTGATGGGAGGAGTCCTTTGGGATTTGTTCCTTCCCCTAGATCCTCTAAAACCTCCCGATCCTCTATAGGAATTGCCCTATGTTCGTCCTCGATTCCCATGGTTTGTTGATGAAGCCTGCAATACTGAGTTAACTGAAGTTTTACCTCTTGGGGTGAACCTATTACCATAAGGAGGAGGTATGGATTGTCCTCCTCTAAAGTACGGTCATGGGGCCTTCCCTGTAACATACTGATTGGATCCTATCAACTTGCTTCCTCCCTTTGCATCTGACATATCCTCAGCATAGCGAGCATACTCAACTGCCATGGCAACTGAAGATGGCTTCCACATTTGTACTGCGGCCCTGATCTTGTAGTTGAGTCCATACACAAATCACTCCACCTATCGATCATCCGAGTCCAAGTATGGAACATACTTTACCAGTTCCATGAATCTAGCTTCATACTCTTCCACCGTCATGTTTCCCTGTACCAAAGCATGAAAGGAACCCTCCTGTTGTTCCCTGTAATAAGCCAGAAGATACTTCATGTTGAACCTCTCCTCGAATAACTCCCATGAAACAGACAACGGAGTAAGATGCAATTGTTTCTCGAGGTTTGACCACCAATTTAGGGAATCGCCCTTTAGCTAGAAGATGGACATTCTAGCCTTGTAACTTGAGGTATACTCATTTAGTGCGAAGCACCTCTTCATACCCTTGACCCACGCTTCGGCGTGCTTACCCAGTCGTCCTCCAGAGAACTCAGTAATTTTGATCTTCTGCAGCTCTCTAGAAATATCCTGAAGCGGTTCTTGCCTTGGGCCCTGTGCCCTCTCAAAATTTTCTCGGCTCACCTATGTGGTTTCTACCTCTACGATACTCTCCGACTGTCTGTTTAGTGTGGCCATGATGGTTTCCAAGGATCTCAGTATCACCTCCATCTCAGGACTAGAGGTTGTCCTTGGCGGTGTCGGTGGTGGGGTCTATGGTGGCGATGAGGGTGGTTGACCTCGACCTCGACCTCAACCTCTGCGTGTTTGAACCATGGTAATTCCTAGCATATTCAAAAACATTATGTCATTATTATCTCAATCTAATAATTGCAGAGATAAAATTTTGTTACACAATGCTTATATTTATGCATAGAGACAAATTGTCAATATTTGCGTAAAACTTGCATAGTCACTTTCATTAAACGATTTCGTCTTGGGGTTTAATCTGTGCCTTAATGTTCAGCTCATAATGCTAGTCTCAACAGTGTCTTGTTTTTCTTATTTCACATCCATCTCGCCTCTTCGACTATCAGTCAAAGTCTCGGTAATGCCTTAAGTTTAATACTTGAATTTACAATAACATAGACTAACTAATGTTACCATATCTAAATTTTAATGTTATCTATATTGTTAGGTTTAGAATTAACATTCAACTTCAATCACTTAACATTTAAATGCTATGGCTAAACATTTAATGTTACATTAAAGAAAAATAACATTGTAACATTAAATATTATATTTAATTAACCTAACCTCTATTTTAATCATACAACTTATCTTAGCTTAATTAAACATAACATATAAAATCGATGAATTACAACGCAATAAAATTAGTTAACTTAAATACAACTTATACTAAATGTTAATATATTAACAAGTTTCAATGTTAAATAATAATAATAAAATTTTATTAAAAACTTACTTCCAAAATAATAAAATAAAATTGAACTATAATAAAAATAATAAATTATATAATTTTATTAAAACTTAATCCATACTCACAATTAATTTCATTAAAGCTTAAATAATTTTAAAACAATAAATAAGTTTTTTTTTTGAATTTAAGGGTTAGCCCACCTATCTATCCTAACCCTAACCCTAGTTCCTCGTGCCACATAGCTTACCTTCTAGCCCACCCCGCGAGGCTCACCATACTTCTCATAATTCACCATCGAGCTCCACCAATCACCGTCTCCCACCATCCTTCTTCGTCATTCCCTTTTCTCCCATGCAGCCCAATGCCCACGTGACTTGAGGCTGCATGCGCCCCACTTGTCCACCAACATGCAACCAAGGCAGCCGATGCATGGCGTGGAGTCCCCCCACGCCCCTTCAAGAACCCTCTCGTTCTTACCCGCGCACGAGGTCCTTCTCATATTTTTAGCTTAATGTAATGATATTCAGCTACTTTGCTTACAATTTGATATCTATTCGTGGTGATTCAAATTTTAGGTAGCACCATCGAAGGCCTGGCTGCAACCCTGTTGGTATGGTATTATATATGTTCAGTCAGAGTCATCGATGTGAGTCACTAATGCTCTTTACGGGGGAGCGAACAAAATAAATTGTTCCCACAATTTGAATGGAAATTCCTAGGGCTATGAAAGTGACATTCAGATGATCCACCCTACCGACCAGCATTGAACCTGCTGGCCCTAGGAAACTGACGAGTTTCCTAGCCCACGTGCCGATAAACCCGATAGAAACTTCCTTTTTTGAGAGTGTAATTCTTCCCCTGGAGTTAACCCCCTCCTCCAGTTTTATTCCCTCTCTGTTCCATCACCTTCTTTACTCTCTTCTTCTGTAAAAATTCTCTCCCACAATAATCTCCAAAAAAAAATCCCCCTCTTAAACCATTCGATCCCCCTCCTTATACCTCCTTCCCCTCCTTTCTTCCACCGCCTTCCCTTCTCCCACCGCCTCCTTCATATTTAAAATAATAAGTATTATTTAGTTATTTCTTGGGCCATTCAACTAGTTCAGGTTATTTAAGACATTCGTTGTACGCAATTAATTTTTCTTAATTGTACAATTCTTCAACCCGGATGAGATGGTGGGAAATTACTAGATGCTTATCCTATTGAATTGAACATGTAAATTTAAAACATAACCAACTATCATAAAATTACACCAATATTGTTTGTTTAAGTTTTATACTGAATGGTAAAATAATGGTAATAATAGTATTGTCAATTATTATATGTTATTAATAACTTAATAATAAGTACTTAATAATAAACACTAATAATATACAATAATAATAATAGATAATAACAACAAAATAAAATAATTATTATTATTATTAATCAATAAATAATTAATTGCAGTATTATTATTAATTGATTGAAATGATAACATCGACATGTTTATGTTTATTGTTAAGTCCCCTCGAACATTGATTTTTAATAAATAAGGTACATTTACAGGTTTAAATACATCACAATTACTTAGTTAACCCATCCAACTATTTAATGTTTTTCAATTAATATTTCATACTAGTGTGCATGTGTGAGGTGTGCATGCATGGCCAGTACATGCATAGGTTGCACATGTACTATAACCAAAACACCTAAATTCTAGTTGATACAAATAATATTTCACGCAACAAGACAAATATACAGACATAATATTATTTCTTTTGACATTCAGAGTTACTTAACAGTTATGTTCTTATTAATCAGTCAATTAAGATTGGTACCTACCATCACTAATCTGGTATCATAAATGTCCAACACCCAACAATAATAAATAATATGTCAAACCATCCTAACCTACGTCCACATCCTCCCTTCCCTTCCTCTGCTAGTACAAAGTGGATGCCAGCTGTACTGACCTTCCCACACAGAACCTGAGAGCAGTAGCATCGGCTAACTAGTGGACCTAGCCTCTCCTAGCAAGCATCCAACCATCGTCATCACAACAACTTGGGAAGCGCGTCTCAGCACTGCCCTCCCACGAATTTGGGTATCAAAGTGACATAGGGTGGGAAATGCATCCATCTCTCTCAACATACTGGTTATATACTCCATCAAACCATACTGCGTTGCTATCGAGTTTATTGGTACGTGTCATCTTACCATCGCTTGGCAATTAAGGCTCTCTTCAAGATATGTATTAAGTCAGACTTTGCATCACACACTTGGCTATCACATAGCCCCTGTACCCTGTAGGTTAGCACTATGCAAACATGCATTCATAACAATATTAAATCAATAGCTGGCCCATATTATCAACATTATTTCCTTTCATCACATAAAATCATAAAATCAATCGCATCATGGATGGGTGCCCATGTACCACATCATACATATCACATCATATCAAGGATTACAATCAAATATATGTTTTTGTTATGAAATAAATGAATCTGATGACGACTACCGCATGGTAATCGCATAAGCACAATAATTTCATATAAATGATAATCATCATAACATCATAATCAAAGAATCTACATAGGCATGTTAATCATCGTAACATCATAATCAAAGCATAAATATAAGCATGATAACATCATAATATCATAATCAGAGCATAATCTTGATAACATTATAACATCAGTAAATAATCACATATAACACACCAAAATATAGTTTATGAAGTATAGTTGAGTCCACAGATAATAAGTAAATACAGTGTAATAAGTCTGAGTGATAAATATGTCAGAGTCAAAATATGGGGCACTATAGGTGGACACAAGACTAGAAGGGGTATTTTGTGGAGATGAGTTAGGTTTTGAGATATCTTCGTCAAGGTGGACAATGTTGGGGTTTTCCTCTTCTACATGTGAGGTTTGACTAGTTCCACGATGAAAATGGCGAGATTGTTTGCAGATATTTATATGGGGATTAAGCACCTTGAATACAAAGGGTTCCCAAGGTTGATTTCTCTCCTTGAGCTAGTCCAGGATTAAGAGTTTAATCAAGTTGTGGTGGTATAAGCTGCTATTGGGGTGAAGGGTATTTTTGCGAACCAGGTTCGACATTTTCTCTAGACTCCGAAGGAAAAAGAAAGGAAAATTAAGACTTCTATTATCAACTAAATGGGCCAATAAACGAATATGACAGGATTTGAAAACACTAGACTTACCTTCACCTGTAATCAGATGAATAATGACCATTAGCGGATTGATGTATTTAGGCTTTATCCAACTATGGTGATAACCTTTCGCACCTGTCACATGCCAGAATTCGGGCTTGAGGGAAAAGTTATGTGATTCCCTTGGAACAAACCAATGTTTATGCCATCGTTCACCTTCTCAGGGAAGTTTAGTGGCGTGCACAATCAATTCCTCTGTAACTTGGAAGGAAAGATGTCCTACCCGCGCCATTCTCCCATCAAACCCCATTGCAAAAAGAAATGAGATTTCCTCATAGTATCCTTGCAGTAGATGGAGGAACGGGTTCCAGTCAGCATGGAAAAGCACTTCCCGACATTCTCTGAACTCTTTCATTCAGAACAAATCTTGGTAAGTTTCTGGCTCAAATTGGTTCAACATGGTTAAAGCAGAGGAGAGAATACAAGGTTTGCAGATAAAGGTGCCTAAAATGATCTATAGTGATAACAGTCAGTTAAAGTGATGGAATGGGAGAAGGTTCACACATTTTTGGTTTAAAACATGCCACATTCAACCTACCAAATGATCATGCAAACAAGCTCGGCACGCTGAGACGATCGTGCCATTATGGAAATTTTCGAAACGTGTTCCATCAAAAACGTGTAATTGAACGAGTTTCTAAATTTTAGTTGGTTCAACCATGTCCAAAATGAGCTTTGGACATGTTGAACATGTAACTTAATGCATATGTATGACCAAATTCATAACCATAGCCTTAATTCAATGAGAAGGTCGACTTATCTGATAGTTTATGCGTGCGAACAGAAAAAGAGGATAATGGTGATGGAAGAGTCATGATAACTTAGAAGGTACCCTAAGGTCATATCATATCCATATAGGGGTTAAATAAAATCATATTAGATCTAATTCATACTATCATGAATAGGAATTAGTCATAATATCATGTGGATGTGACCCTAATGGTATTACTCAGCTTTTTACCTAAACAAAATTACGCCAATACTTAATCATAGATACGAAAATATCATAATTTTTATTCAGCTCGTCATTTGACTTTTTATTCATACATACATTTGACCCTTCATATGATCCTTCATACATATTTCTGTAAAAAATGAGCTTCCTAGATTAGACTGCTGGTAATTGTGGCTTTTCCTAAGTTGCTAGGTCACAAAGAAGTCATGAAATAATTCTCTAGCATTCTTCCTTATTCATCCAAGATTTTAAGACCAATTTCGCTATTTTCATTATCCTGTAGACACTTTATCATTTGGAAATGAGTCTCTTATAATTAAAAATAAAGACAAACATTCAGGCTAATCCTCCCCCAAACCAAAGATATGGCATGTCCCCAATCCATAGAAGAAAACTAAGTAACTTCCAAAATAAATTAACAAAAGTTCAATCATGCTGTTATAAGTTTGTAAAAGAAAGAAAGATTAACTAATAAATGGAAAGGATTCATATATATACATTTATCCAAAAATAGCAGTGCTCAAATATATAGATGTATAAATTTATCATTTACCATGTGATGAAGGTATAAGTCACAAGGACCATAGGGAAAACGAGTGACCCCTGCCTTGTTTTAAGGATATCTTGTCATCTCAAAAATTCTTAAGCTCACCTTCGAATTTGTAGGATTTTATAGCTATGGGTCCCATTTCTGGGAGAAACATATCCTAGATATTGATTGAATTCAGATTATCAGATCCAAGGCCAACTTACGGGTATTCTTTAATGACATAATAAACAATAGGCCTAAACCATGTGTTAAACCATGTGCTTAGTGGTGCGTTAACCAAATCTATTTTACCTGATATTTTCCCACTGCTAGCAGGCTTGTTCAGTACCTCAGCGGGTTTATCTTGGTACCATGCAAGCATAGTCCCGCTACCAGTGAGCCTATTCAGTACCCCGACGGGTTTACTTTCATTTATCGATCTTCCTTATTTTTAAGTTGTTACTTAGCATTGACCCGCTACCAGTAGGCATGTTCAGTACCCTAGCAGCTTTTCCTTGTATAAAGATTCTGAGTATATGGAAGACGATTAGTACTAGAGCATGCTAAGCCTTGCTAAACACATTCAAGTTATAATTTTTTTTTCATAAAATGGCCTTAACTATAGATCATGTCAAAAGAGAATAACTTAAAGGTGTTCCTGGGGCTTTCATTCTATTTTATTTATAAAATATAATGTTCCCTACAAGCAGAAATTCCACTTATCCTGGAGTGTTCTCAAAAATATTTAAGAGTCAAGTTTTGATAACAAGTGTAGATGAACTAGTAATCTCTAGGTATAGAAATTCTGAAAAACATGATAATTGAAGTGAGTCTTTTGAGCACTTTTTTAGTAATCGGGAATGTACATATCTGAATCAAAACACCATATATGTATAAAGCATAAAAAAACCATAAAATAAATGGTTTGAAAATGATATATAAGAACTTCAAAGTTAAGATATGATTTTAGTGTTTTTAGAGTACTTTCCTTTTCAGGTAATATCCCATGAGTTGTTCAAAGAAATATAAAGACCCATTTGAGACCAAATTTCAAAACCATTTGTTGGATGATTTATTTTATTCTTGAAAACATAGAAAAAGAGGCGCCTATGATTAGACATGACTTTTATTTATTCAAAGAGATATACACATACTGACATATTTACAAATGATGATAACCTACAATATTTTTAAGAATCAAGAGGAGGAAGAGTCTTTGGAGAGGGAAGTCCAATGATTACCTCCATCTTGATTGGATTCATCTTGATCCCCTGGGGAAGAGCATGATGTCCTGTGCAGATATAACATGGAGGGTTTTGTTTTAATGGACATTACTATCGAGGATGTTTAGTTTTACATTTTGGACAGAAATTGCTCTTTGCTACTCGTTCTTCTTCCTGGTTCTTTATGTAAGTTTGGTTTCTAAAGTGAGTGTACCTAGAAGGTTTCTTTCGAGGTGGGAATGGGGCAACCCAAAATTCTTTTCCAGGAGAAATCTTCCTCTAATCACCCATTCTTTTATCGATTCTTATAGGAGTAGGAGATGCTACTGTGGATGTGTCAATTTTTGGGGTTACTATTGCTAAAGAGAGCTTCCACCTAAGCGAGATTGACAAAATTAGTGAAGTTCAGCTCCCCCACTTAAAAATTGTATTATCAAACTTTATGACTTAGTGGGAAATTTAAAGGTTCCCAATGGTTACTTATTTTAAATTTTGTCAGGAATGAGGCCCTTTGGACCTCTTTCCAGGATCTCTTCTCTTTCTATAATTTCCCCTGTAAGAATCTCTTTATGTTTCTAGCAGAACTACTTCCTATTGATATATTTTTCTTTTTTTTTTATGACTTTTTACTGAGTCGATGATTGGGGTTTTATGTTTCCTATAAAAACTATCTTAACAAATCTATCCTATACTACCACTACTATTGGATTTGGGGGCACCTGTTATAACATATGTGTAAGTTCTTACCTCTCGTCTTACCGCTCCCCTACCACCAACCTACATCTATTCTATCTTACAAAACAACTCCCCAGCAACGGCGCCAAAAATGTTGGGAAAAATATTGTCTTGAATAATTTACCTAATATTTAATTATCGACCAGGGTTGGTAGGCTTAGAGTTGTTACACAGTATATGCGAAGGTAGAGTGATTCCTAGGGTATCGTGGTAATACCTTGGTAAAAAAAGATTGGAAGGTCTTTCAAAATGAAAAACTGATTTGAACTCCTAAGAAATCAACTTAGTTGAGATAACGGAGACAGAGTGCTAAGGCAGAGTGGTGTCAAGTTATACTACTCTACTTAAAACAATTATTAAAAGATAAATATATGGACAGTGTGATGACAATGAACTATTCTTTATAATAAGATGTATTTTACTGATAGACAACTTACAAGGAAGAATTTACAACAACTAGTTATACATGTAACTAATAGATGGCCACTAATTCCATTCTCCTTAATTATTTTGAGGATAAGGGTTTATTGTAATTGGGACAAGAGCGGTAAAAGTGTCAAAATGGATTTCAAATGAGGTGAAGAGGATAAAGGGAATCAAATATAACTTAATTTCTATGAAAATATGTAGACTAAGAACCGTCCAATTACAACTTATACTAAACATGATGATCTATAAACAAATAAATCCTACTTACAAAAGATAAAATGATATTACAAGAAGGTAGACATGATTTATGAACAGCAGAAAACTTATAAAGATGATCTAAATTCTATTCTATAGATTCCTTTAATAACCATATGATTAAGAGGAAAAATTGTACTACTATGAGCATTTAAAACTTCACATGTGAAGGAACAATTCGAATTTAATTACAAACCAACACAAAAGATGAAAATACATAACATGATTTTTTAGGCATAAGGTGAGAAGAAAGAGGAAGAAGAATGAAGTTTAACAAGTAGTCTAACAATCTCATCTAAGGGTCTTAAGAGAAAATACAATCACTATCTAACTACTCCTATCAAAACAGAATCAGAAAACTAAGGAGATAAGCTCAAAAACAGATTAACGATACACAAGGTTGATTGAAAGACTGGACAGTAGGTTGAAACAAAGGTCCGTATGGAAGGCAGAACAGACTATCTGAATGACAATCTGTCTGAAGAAAATACTAAAATTTCATAAAAACAGTGAATTTAAATGATTGGTTGAGAATAGTTGACTCATGCATATGCTAATGAAATTCGAAAGAGAAAAAATTAAAGCTACTTACTAATTAAATATTATGACAGCATAATCTAAACTAACTCATATTTTGAAAAGGAAATTACATTACTGAGCGAGCTGAAATATACTTAAGCAAAAAAAGAAATAAATCAAACTAGATTTACTATGATTTAACCAAAGGAATCTAATCTAAAGATCAAGCAATGAACTGTAAAAAGTTTGAAAAGGAATTTAGAAACTATTCTAGTCATAACCAGTTTCTAACTAATAAAGGAAAACTACATAATCAACATGATAAAAATGAAATCTATGCTACAGAAAATAATTAACATAAATGATTACAAGACTAAAATTGCATAAATAATTTATAAGTAAGACTATACTAATTACAGGAAAAGGAAATAACAAAACATACACAAAAATGTAAAACTCTGATCTCGGGGGGACCTCCCAACAAACAGAGTAATGCTTTGCTAATGGAACACGATCATGCATAACATAATGGAACTTTCATTAAACCAAAGGTAGCATTACAAATTCTTGTGGAAAATTGATAAAACAACTAACTATCTCGCTATCCTTACTAACTCCGTCGATTCTATCAGCTACTAACCACGAGCTATCAATTATTAACATTCAACGATTAACAACTATTTCTCACATGAGATCATCTATATATATAGTGTTTACAGAAGGTGAGCAAGTTGACGTTTTCAGTGGTTGATTGCTCTTGCAATAAGGCATTCATTATAACAAGTAATTACATTGATAACTAACATATGACATTTACATCTTCTTCACAGATCTGGTTCCTCTCTGGCGCGCGATGTGGCATATGATCTCAATCTTAATCGAATCCAATGTCAAGGTGTCACACAGAGACATTATATGAGCACCCTTCCAGAAGGAGGCTTATGCTAAGATGCTGGCGCATGGTCACAACAGTTCATGACTGTTGCATGCCTTTAACGCACAAAATTGCACTATCAACAATGCGTAGTTGATTCGATGTGTCGAATAGTGAGCTGGATGATGTGTTGGATACACTCTACACACATCTAGGATGAATGTTCTGCTACTCGCTGGTTCGATGAAGACCAACATTCTACATGAAAGTTTCATACATTAGAATATCACTACATATTATCAAATTTAAACAAGAAAACCATGGATGGATGCAAAATAAAACATAACTTGCATAAATTAAAATATAGCCATACATGCTATTGAATGGCGAACTGTATGGTATAAAAGACTCCAAAAGGTAAAAAAATATGTATTAATATGTGAAGTATTTAACCCAAAAATGGTGAAAAAATGAGGACCAACAGGGATGCAAGATGCGCAACCAACTTTCTAAAGTTTATCCCCCACAACTTTCCTCCCGTAACTTTTCGTTCGCAATTTTCCCAACCTTCAAATCTTTGCGGCCTTCTCCATGACCGTTGATCTACTCTTTGGCGTAGATCTCACAGATATTTGTGGATCCGTTATCACCCCCGCAACTTTCATTGTGGATCTATCCTGGACTTTTAGAACTTCGTCTGTGGACTCAATCTCCACTGTTCATTCTCTGCAATAAACTGGTTAAGGCAGAAAACTTGCGCGTTGCATCGACTGATCATGGAATCGATCAATACAGCCTGCAACCTCTAATATTAATTATCCTAACTCTTCTATGCATGCATTTACAACCTATTTCAACTATTCAAGCAACAAACTCATGTGTGAATCAACAATTTCATAGAAATACACAGAAGTTCAGGAAACCATCGATAAATGAATCTATGATAATAAAACTGCTAAAACACAGCTAATCCTTCTATTAATCAAACACGTAAACACACATTTGGATCTCTTCTTCAGTTTTCCCTAAACATTTATAAGCGGAACCAGACGTCGGTCTATCTGTCTCTCTGTAAATTTTGCAATCCTAATACTGAAGAGTAGAACCCCTCATACTTCTCTAAACTGCCTATTTAAGCTAAACTGTAACCTAAAATGAACCGAACAGAGCATGATGGAAACATCCCTATTTTAACAAACGAACTGTGGCTTGATCTCCACATAGGGAGTCATGATCCGCCATCATGCCTATCGGCACTAACAAACTAGGGATCAGCAAAACAACCCAAAAATCTACCACAGCATGTGACCAACTCGTCACATTGTTGGCATGCCACGATGCTCTTGCATCAAATATAATCCGCATGAATAATAATGGAATTGAATATATATTTGTGAGAATAGGAACTTGTTTTAATAAAATAGAAAAACTATATAGTATGGCTTTTTTACTTTGAATTTGAAGAGTAAGATTAGATTTATGTCGAAACCTTAGTTTTTCCTTGTATGGATCCTTATGTCATTTCTTCATTGAGTTCATCCTGGAACTATAGTATCAAGGTACCTGCACATGAGTAAAAAGATAATTTCATGCATTAGTCATAACGAATAAGTAAGACCATGAATTATCCCTTGTGCAGCGCAAGAGAAGAGTTCAAACAGAAGGAAACGGCCAACTACGTTAAGATAACAATTTATTTTATTGAGACAATTTTCTTATGACAAAAAGTAATGTCATGTCGACATAACCGATTAAGCAAGCAAATAATAACTTAACTATATAATGGTAGTAAAGCATGACGAAAAAGAAAAAGGTAACTAACTTCTCTTTAAGTATTGTCTACTAAATTCTAATATTATATGCAGTAAATAATTTTTATTATTTACGAAATTAAGGGTTGTTACATGTGGTATCAGAGTGAGATTCCAACACTACGCCTGATTGGATCACTCGCATATAAAGAAAAAAAATGTACTAAATTTACTTTGCATTTATTTCTATCTAGAAATATAAAATCTGTTTTGCAAGAAATGTATAATGCTGAAGCATCTGGTTAGAATGGTCCTCAACATAATAACCCTGACAACTTTTTTGTGGATTTGAATAATATGGAATTACTACAAACACTCAGAGAGTTGAAGGATGAAATTCAAACTATGTAACAAGATAATCAAAGAATTTTAGAGTTGAATGAATACCTATTGGACAAAATAAATAACCAGGAAAAATATAAAAGAAGTGCTATCGAAACTGATTCTGAAATAACATTCTATAAACACAAAGGAAAGAGAGTAAAGTATCATGATAGTGAATATTCCTTAGAGGTTAAACCAATATCGCGTAGGGAAAAACAAAGATACATAAGTGACAATAGTGAAAGTGACTGAAAACCTAGGAGAAAGAAGTATAAACCCTAAGAAGAGATTTCTGGAGAATTCGAGAAAATAAAACCCCCCATGTTCAATAGGGAAACAAAGAAAGGAGAGGAAGCAGAAGCTTGGCTTTGAGGCATGAAGAAGTATTTCCAAATTTACAATTATTCAAACAGATTGAAGGCCATAATGGCTATTTACAATTTGACCGAAAAAGCCGACATATGGTGGCAAGATATAAAGAAGGTCAAAAATCTGAAAGAGAAGTACTTGACTTGGGGATTTTTTAAGTACTTCAAGAGAAAGTTTCTTTCTGAAAAATATTATGACGAAAGATCCAAAGAGTTCTATGCTTTAAAACTAGGTTCCATGTCCATGAAATAATTAAGCAACAAGTTCTTAAGTATGCTAAGATACCTACCATACATATTATATGAAAAGAAAAAAATACAACGGTTTTTAAGATGTTTACTTGCTAGATTCAAAGATAGGATTGAGTTTGACAATCCGAAAACCTTGGAAGAAGCCTGGAGAAAGATTGAATTCTGTTATGAATAGAGAAACAAAAGGGAAATTCTACCTAATTGAAAGACTAAAAAGACAAGTCAATTTGATCAGAAGAGAAGAGGATTCAAGTCAAACACATGTTTTGGGAGTAAGTCTCGAAATTTCTCCAAAAACACTATCAGAAAATTGATTTTAAGAATAGAGTACCCCAGAATACCGCAACATCAAAGGGAAGAGATATATATAACAATTTTGTTAGAAATATTGAACAACAGGAACCTGTCAAATGCTGGGAATGCCAAGGACCACACTATGTCATATATTGTCCGAATTGGAAAGGAAACATCAGGAACATACACACTGTCCAAGAAGAAGAAACAATTGGGGATGTGGCCAAGGAGATGCACAGGATAAATTCAGCTCTAGAGAACCGACAGGCAGATCACTAGAATTCTATGGTAGAAGTGAAAGGTATGATCCAAAATTTTTCTATTTCCATCTTAGTTGATCCAAGAGCTAGTTTAAGTTATATATCTCCTAGTTTAGTGGAAAAGTGTAAATTGTCTTTACAAAAATTTGAAAAATCCTGGCCGGTCTAGATAGCCATAGGAAGTAAAAGAAAGGTAGTAAACTATGTTGAAAGTTGCAATTTGATGATGAATCAGTTTGAAACTCAGTTCAAACTAAATGTGTTACCGTTAGGATCTTATGATGTTTTAATAGGAATGGATTGTCTTGAAAAATGGCAGGTGATTTTAAACTGTTTTCATAAAAAATTTAATTGTTTGAATAGTGAAGGAGAAAGAATTATTGTCACTGGAATACCTAGGAATATATCTGTTAGACAAATTTCAACCTTACAGATGAAAAATTGTTGTAAGGAAGGGCTGTAAAGTCTTTGTTGTTCACATTCTAAGTAATTACCTAGATAAATTTGTAGTCATCTTTATAGACGACATATTAATTTATTCTAAGACAACGGAAGAATATGTTGAACACCTAAAGATAATTCTGCAAGTGTTAAGAGAAAACCAACTATATTTTAAGTTCAGCAAATGTGATTTTACAAAGATAAAATACAATATTTAGGGCACGTCATATCTGAAGAAGGGATATCGGTGTACCTAGATAAAATAAAGGCTATAATTGATTGGCCAGTTCCTAAGTATGTAAATGATGTATGATCCTTTATGGGGATAACAGGTTGTTACCGAAAAATTATTGAACGATTTTCAAGGATCGCAAATCCCATAACTTAAAAAAAAGGGTAAGAAAATTGTTTGGGATCATAAATGCGAGGATAGTTTTAATAAACTAAAGGAATTATTAACTACTACACCCATTCTAAAAATAATAGACCCAGACAAATACTTCGTTGTATGCACTGCTGCATACAACGAAGGATTGGGAGGGGTGTTGACACAGGAAGATCATGCAATTGCATATGAATCAAGAAAATTAAAAACTCATGAAAAGAACTATGCAACTTATGATTTAGAATTGGATGCAATAATCCACGCTTTAAAAATGTAGCGTCATCATTTAATAGGTAAAATATTTCTTCATGTATGATAACATAAGCATTAAATATCTATTTGATCAGCAACATCTAAATGCAAGGAAAGCTATATGGCTAGCTTTCCTTAGCGAGTATGATTTCGAGATCAAATATATTAAAGGAAAAAAAAATAAAGTGATTGATTCCTTGAGCAGAAATGCTGTAAAAATTTTTATAGTTTCCATTAGCAGTTATAAAACTGATTTGGAAGATAAATTGGAAGAAGGAATAAAGCGAGATCTAGAATACTAGATTTTAAAAGAAAAGATAACTCATAATACATATGAAAAGGTAATTACAGATTACAGTTTTAATGAAAGAAGTCTAATATTGTTTAAAAACATACTTTATCTACCAAATGTATCGAAAGTTAAACTACTGACTTTGAATGAGTTACACAAAAGTCCTTATTCAAGACATCTGAGGTATCAAAAAATGATAACTATGTTAAGAAAAGAGTACTTTTGGCCTAACATGAAGAATGAGGTTGTTGAATTCTTAGCTAGTTGTATTGAATGTCAGCAAGTTAAGGGTGAACATCAACACCCAACAAGCCTTTTACAGCCATTACCAATTACAAATTGGAAATGGAAAGTCATCAGTCTTGACTTTGTAACCGGTTTACCTAAAATACAAAAACAGAATGATTCCATAATGGTGGTTGTAGATAAATTAAGTAAAGTATCACACTTTGTTCATATTAAAACAATGCATACAGCTACTAACATTGCAGACATCTTCATGAAATAAATATTCCGCTTGCATGGAATCCCAAAGGTAATTATTTCTGACCAAGATCCAAAATCTACTGGTAATATTTGGAAAACTTTATTCAAAGGATTAGACACTAAATTAAATTTTAGTACTGCTTATCATCCGCAAACGAATGGACAAATAGAAAGAGTTAATCAGGTACTAGAAGATATGCTACGAATGTATGTTAGTGATTATCCCAAGAAGTGGGAAGACAATTTGTACTAAGTTGAATTTGCTTACAATAACCATTATCAGGCCTCAACAAAGTTTAGTCCTTTTGAAATATTATATGGTAGAAAGTGTAACACTCAGACTATTACATGGAGTAATCCAGTAGATTGATTAATGTTAGGACCTAACATGTTAAAAGCATTGGAACTAATAGTGAAACAGGTACAAGGCAACTTGAAAACTACTCAAGACAGGAAAAAGAGTCATACATATCTTAAAAGAACTCCGAAGGAATTCCAAGTCGATGAGCATGTGTTTGTTAAGGTGAAACCAAGAAAGAGCTCCTTTAAATTAGGGATTTGTGCAAAATTAGCAAGCAGGTATTGTGGACCATTCGATATATTGGCAAGAGTGGGTCTAGTGGCTTATCAACTAGGTTTGCCACCTAATCCTAGGATACACAATGTTTTTCACATTTCTATTTTGAAAAAGTATATACATGATGCTACTCATGTGATTGACTGGAATTTGATTTAGATATAACCAGAAGGATATTTTTGGATGGAACCGAATTGTATTCTCAACAAGAGAGAAAATTTTCTATAGAATTGCACCATTTGAAAGGTAAAGGTGCAATGGAAACAACTCAGTCTAGATGAGGTGAATTGGGAACTGGAGAGTGATATGCGGGTGGCATATCCAACAATGTTCAAAGAAGACTCTGAATAACTTAAGCAACATCGAAGACAATGTTGAGCTTAAGGTGGGGGAGGGGTTGTAACATACCCAAAACTGAAAAAAATAAATATTTATTATTTATTTTAGCAAAAACATTATGTTAATTTTTATTGTAAAGTTTATGACCAAGTGGGTCAAGGATGACTGTAATTGAAGAATTATTTATCTTAATAATGAATAAAAGGAGACACATATTTAGGGGAGACTCTTAAATGAGTTTCCACTACCCACTAGGAAGAAGGAGTAGTTGTAGAAGGTTGGTTGACAAGTGGCAGCACCGGCATTCACTTTTTAGTTGTTGTAGGAACATAATCCCTAAAAAGGTGGTTTTTTTCAATGTGGGTAGTGGCTATAATAAGTTTGATAAAAGAAAAGGAATTGTATGTCTTTTTCGTTGGGAATTTCCCGGAATAAATCGTCGTATTTTTCCACGATTTCTTATGAAGGATATTCAGATGATCAAAACGGAAGTTCAAGAAGGTAAGGTATTTCCCCTCGTCGTGTTCTTTATATGGAAATAAAGGGCCAACAAGACATTCCTTTAACTCGTACTGGTGATAATTTGAACCTAAGGGAGATCGAACAGAAAGCTGCTTAATCAGCCCGTTTCTTGCATGTATCCATTCTTTTTAGTTGTTGTAGGAACATAATCTCTAAAAAGGTGGTCATATTCCCTGAGTGGGGGAACTAAACTTGGTGGCTCATTATATTCCAAAAGTAACCCTAAGACCTAGGAAATCTTATATAAGCCATCAAATTGAGTAGGAGGCTTGCCACTCATTCTGCTTTCTAAGAGAATGAACTTTGTGATTGATGCAAACTGAAAAGTTAGGAACACAGAGAATTTGATAAGGGGATAGCTAAAGTGAATTGTTGAGTTAAGTCTGTTGCTGAATGCTAAGTTGTAAAAGTCTGTTGTGTAACAGAGATATCCATCCTAGTGGTGCAGTGAGCAAACTCGGGGGTCCTAAGCAAGTGATTTAGATGCTTCAAGAAAGGTTGGGTGGAACATTTTCCCTTGGGGGTTAGTCCCTTTTTTGCAACACATCCAGGTTTCAACTCTTTATCTATAATTCGTTATTTACTTCTTTTTTACTAAGCTGAAATTATTTTCAAATATGATTATAGCTAAATGATTGTTTTTTTCAATGATTATTTGATGAAGTATGGGCAGTGAGACTGATTGAAAAAGAAATAAGTTTAAAATTATCTCCTGTATTTTTCCTCTCACCGAAGTGACGTACTCTAGTACAAGAAGACATAAATTATGTTGAATAAGAGTATCATAATGATCGAATAAATATGTATCTTCCTTATTTCCGAGACTAGAAGTATTTATGTAAATTGTTTACAATTTAATGTTAGATGGAAGATCTGATTTTTACTTTAATTACAGGTTACAACTCTAAATCATATTGGATAAACTTTTGTAGTTATCAAAAGAAAAGAAAAGAAAAACGAAACTTCATTACAATACAAGTTTAGGAGCTAGAATAAATTACAGAGTCCTCTCTTTTATATAAATAAGTTATTTAGTTTTTTCCAAATCCTTTATCCTCTAACAATATAGAAATATAAATGATCAGATCCAAGTTTATCCCAAATACTCTGTTTAAAGACCCATTTGTTTCTCCTAAATCAATTAGAGTATTAATCTATAACAACCAGAGTTCACTTAAAATCATAATAATGCTAACCTGAACTATTAATGTAACATTCGAGATTATCGACAAATATTAGCACTGGTTACCGACTTTCGATTTACATGGGTGTTGTTCTTGTAGTGTTTCTTAAACAAAACAAAAACTTCTTTATAATTTAACTATGAACCTTTGGCCATTCAAACATGTCGACAATACAATTAAGAAATCAAAATAAAATCCGCACAAGAATCATTAAAACATTTATAGTTATGAAGGAAAGAAATCTGAAAATCAATGTAACTATCAACCCAAGAATAATGATGTCTTTTATAAACTGTAACCAAAATAAAGTTGTGTAAGGATTTTGGTACAAGTATCATTGCTATCAAAACTATGTTTATACAGAAAGTTAACTTCACTTTTTATTTAAATAAAATAGTTATCAAAGGACTTACAACCCTCATTTTAAAAACCTATTTTGGAAAGATAGGGGTTTCACAACCATCCCCATACAGTAAATTAGGTTATACCACAAGAAACAAGTAGATCTTTTACAACTATATCGTGGCTGCAGAGCCAGAATGGTAATGCGACTTACAAATAACAAAGTATAATGTCATTTAAACGCAGTGAGAATCGAACGCAAATAGTTCCTCACAGGTTTAATTCTCATAAAAGAATTTATTATAATATCAAACATGAAATGAATTCACGACAATGGTTTTCATCCCAAAATTCTAGTGTTGACAGTAACGACACATAGCTTCAGCGTTTTTCAGAAAACCCATAAAGTAAACATTGAATTAACCATTTTCCATAAGAAGACCATTTTTGTTTTTACAACACAGGTTTTGCTCATAGTTAGCTTTGTTGGGTCTTTTCATCCAAAAATACTTTGCATTTTCAAAATCTACAAAGTAGGGTTTACGGTCATGATAGTTGAGCGTAGTAATATTTGAAAAAAAAATACTTGAACTTTCTTATGATTAGACGAATTGAAAGACTGCTCCTAATAAATACCTTTAATAGATAAAAAAATAGAAACTCCCAAAGATACTTGGCATAGTCATAAAACCAAACTAGAAAGGCTTAAATTATACTCTGATTCGTATACAGTCTTTACATTAGTAAGGTTACTGTATCAAAACCTCATGGGTTTTCACCGAAGTAAGTAAAGAAATATTTACTCTTATCAAGGTTAAACCAAAGCGAGAGTAACGCTTCCCTTATCACTAAACCAACATAACGAAGAAACCCCAACGCCATGAAACCACACCTCAAGTTTCATTTGTTATCCTCCAAGAGCTACGCAAAGGGAGAATCACAGTGCTTACCGGTTAAGGAGGATCTTCATAGATTTTGGTCCACCCACACTGTAACGATATTTGATCCTTCTCACAAGAAACAATCTAGATTATAAACTAGAAATAAATTCTGAAAGAAAGCAAAATAGAGAAGTCACTGGTTTTATTTACCTGTTCGGCCTTCAAAGTCAGGTAGTTTTCACCAAAGCAAGGTTTATAGATACCTTTAGGAATTGTATCAGTTTTAGAGAGAGACGAAGAACTTCAGGGATCCAGTTTAGGAACTCTTCTTACATTTAGGAAAAATGATAAGAACAAACAGTCGAAGGTTAGAAACAGTTACAGAACAACCTCCACACTCAAACCGAAACACTTCAAACTGAAAGACTCGGTTAGGGTTTGGCTTTTTGATGTTTAAACACCAACTAGAAACCTCGCAACCATCATGTGGTCCGAAGACGAACAATTTATTATCATGTCCTTTTAACCTTTTTAGTTATCATAAAGTTTCCCAAGTCAAGTGTCATATCCATCGTAATGGCTCAGTGCGTGGCAGGGGTCACTCCCTAGGATTACAAACCATATTGTTAAACCATTGTAAGGACATATCTTGGTTAAACCTCCCACCATCCAAAATCTTATATTATAAAATGTTATCAATACAATCTGCATGAATAAGATTGGAATTAAATATATATTTGTGAGAATAGGAACTTGTTTTAATAAAATAGAAAAACTATATAGTATGGATTTTTTACTTTGAATTTGAAGAGTAGGATTAGATTCATGTCGAAACCTTATTTTTTCCTTGTCTTACTCCTTATGTCATCTCGGCATAGAGTTCATCCTGGAACTATCGTATCAAGGTAGTGGCATAGGAGTAAAAAGGTAATTTCATGCATTATTCATAGTGCTAAGTAAGACCATGAATTATCCTTTGTGCAGCTCAAGAGAAGAATTCAAACAGAAGGCACCGAAAAACTGCTTTAAGGCCACAATTTATTTTGTTGAGATGATTTTCTTATGACAAAAAGTAATGTCATGTTGACTAATTAAGCAAGCAAATAATAACTTAACTACATAACGATAGTAAAGAATGATGAAAAAGAAAAAGGTAACTAACATCTCTTTAAGTATTGTCCAGCAAATTATAATATTACATGCCGTAAATAAATTTTTTATTTATTTACGAAATTAAGGGTAGTTACATTGTGGTGCAATGCCTCATAAACTAATCATGCATGATTTTTAATTGTTTAATTAGTATAAATGATAAATAATTAAATTTGTTTTGATTGTGGTGTAAAGACTCATAAATTAATATTGATCATTTATCTGATTGAAAAAATAAATAATGTTGATCTATGAGTGTTGAGGGTGAAAATCACTTTCTCTTAGAGTGCTCTGCTTACACCCACATTAGATTTGACTTTCATAGTATTTGCTACAATACAAATCTTAATAAACATATAACTTGCCAAAACTATAGTGAGCTTGAAAAGATTCTTGGCAATCTTTTTTAGCATAGCAACAAGATTTTAAAGTAAACCAAGTATTATCCTTCTTAAGGTTTGATAGACCAAAGTTGACCTCAGTGGATGTTAATCATCATCATCATAAGTTTGATATTTTGATTTTTTTTCATTTTCATTCTTATCTTAAAGTGCTTTGAATTTTAAAGTTGTGATGAAGGTATATTAATTTAATTAGCTATTAAAAGCTTTGAAAATGAAAAACTCTTAAATTTTAATAAAAAAGTAATATAATTGATAGTGTGAAAAGTAATGTTTTAGAATTTATTTATTTATTACTTAATTAGTTATATATATTTTATTAAAAAAATTAAGTTAAAAAAATATAATTTCTTTTTCTCAATAGTCTAAATTCTTATTAATTTGAATGTAGTAAAATTGAATTTGAATATATTTAATCTAAATCCTAAGTGATTTATGCACAAGCCCTTCTCATTTAATAATGGAGATACCTAGATATAACTTGATTCTCTGATATTTAACAAAATGAAATGAATATAGTTATAAGTATTTATTTTATTTATATTTGAAATATTCATAAAATATTTTATATAAAATTTTAAAATTTATCATGTAATAAATTATTTTACTTATGTTGTGAATATAAATATAATGTATATGTTGTTGAGTTGGTTTTCAAAAAGTAGTTAATTAAAATATAACTGATATTTAACAAAATGAAATGAATATACTTATAATATTTATTTTATTTATATTTGAAATATATTTTCATAAATTATTTTATATAAAAAAATTTAATTGATCATGTAATATATATTACTTTACTTATGTTATATATATAAATATAATGTTTATGTTATAAATATAAATATAATGTTTATGGTTTTGAGTTGATTTTCAAAAAGTAGTTAATTAAAATAAGACGTCCACATAAAAGAGAGTAGTTTACAAAATTGATATTTTAAATTTTATTTAGTTTATAGTTGCAATGAAGAGATTAGATTTTAGATTTTGTAAATATTTTTTAAATATGTCAGAAGTTAAGAATGTAAAGCATAATATTAATGTCTTGTATTTTATCTTTTATTTATTTTATGGCACACATAAACACATTAGATTCTATAACGAATATAAAATAAATTATTAAATAGATTAGTTATTTAACCTTTCAGGCTCAAAACTTATAAAGGTGAGCCTCCTTTGTCATTATTATCATCATCCAATATATTATTATTATTCATATTTCAGTATTACAATGATAGTGGGATTCCACTAACGGACAACCTGATTAGGTTGCTCCATCTAGTATCAGAGCTCGGATTCAGTTCCTTCGACTAAAGCTCGGATTCGGCTCCTCCAACACTCAGCTCTGATTCGGCTCATCATTTCCTCATTTTGTTTCCTTTGCTTACTCCTCCATTCCCTCACCTTCACGCTCCTCTCATTGTTCATCATCTTTTCTCCACCACATTTATTTCCCTCGTCTCCTCCTCCACCTCACTCCACGTGAAACCCTCCACGCCACCCTTCCTCTACATCTCACACCTTCTGCCCTTATCTCCTTAGCGGCCATTCCCAATCAATCACGCAGTCCTACCGCCCAGCACCCATCCTGTAGGCTCTCACCCATCACCCATCCTCCCTCCCATCCATTTCTCCTCGCTGTCACGCTTCCACGCTGCCTCTGCATTTTCCTCAACGTCCATCTGCCCGCGCTCAACTCCAACACTCACACGCCTCCATCCCCCATCATCTGCTCGCTGCATGCCACCATCCTTCATTTCCCCTGCCGCCTTCATTCTACCACACTGCACATTGGCTGCCAACCGTCGCAATCGATGCTTTGTTCCTCTTGCTCACACCTGCTTCCTCCTTCCTTCACTATTGCTTCCACCACCCATCCTGCACAGCCTCATCTCCACGTCCTACTCGCAGCCCCAACACCATTTCCCAACCCTTCTCTCCACGACCACTTCATCAATTCGTTCCTTCACACCAGCCCAGCTCCCTAAGCTCCTCTCCTACTCGCGTGTGCCCAGCCTAACTCCTCCGCTTGCTCGCAGCCTGCCCCCATCTCCTCCCATCTAGAACTTGTTTCCTTGAGCCTCATCACCATCAACCCTAAAACACCAACTCTCCTCCTCCATAGGAACGCTAAGCCTGCAAAAGAAAATAAAAACAATTTTTATAAAAAAATTAAATCTTATATATAATAATAATATATTATTATATTATAATATTTATTTAAAAAAAAACTATATACAAAATATTATATATAGTACATAAAATATATATATATATATATATATATATATATATATATATTAATTTATTTATTATTATTCAAAATTTCAACTTAAAGGCCAAAATATCCTTCTACAAACATCAATGGCATCTTATAGTAAGACTCGCGAATTCCTAGATCTCCTTGAGAAAATCCTTATGGATATGGATGAAATAAAGAAATCTATTGATAGAACGTTTAAAGAACATGAAGAAGAATGTGAAAATCACGTAGAAGAAGCCACCCAAGTTGATGAAAAAAATGAAGATAGAGCAGGCCAGTATGTCATCCCCAATGAAAGTAATGGCATCGATCAATATAACATGCAATACAAAGATATAACATATCCTATTAATAAGGGAATTGACAACGAAATAATTGACAAAGAGAAGGATGATCCTGACCAAGATTATGATAAGAGACAAGCCGATGTTGCTAACAATAAAGATGATCAATGCTACGACAAAAATATCACAATCACAAACACACGAAGGACAAATATCATCACAAAGATGGCTATGAAGAACATCAAGAGAAGCAATTATAATATCTATCAGACACAAGATAAGATCGGTGTTCTTATGAGCATTATAAGCACAGGGAGTCCGTTGAAGGGAATTGACACAAAATGTGTTGGGGATAACAACACGAAAACTAAGGTCACAATGTATATTGAGCATGTTCAATTGATGACAAACATAGTTAAAAGAAGCAATCAGACAAGTAGAAAAAGTGTAAACAAAGCTTCACCAAGTTCATACTTATTGCAAATGCCAAGACATAATAATCAAAATGAGGCAATGGTCGTAATCAAAATTGCACCTCTCAAGTCATCAGTGCGACATAGAGTGAGAATAAAAAAATGACATTAAGAAATACTCGAGCTTTGAGGACAAAACTCCCTTAAAGGGAGTGGCAATGTAACGAATATAAAATAAATTATTAAATAGATTAGTTAATTACATGAAAGGGTGTAACCCTTCATCCTCAAAGCTTATAAAGGCAAGCCTCCTTTGTAATTATTATCATCATCCAATATATTATTATTATTCATATTTCAGTATCACAATAATAGTTGGATTCGACTAACGAACAACCAGATTCGGTTGCTCCAAATTCCAAATTTTCATATACCTTTGATCTTACCACTTTGAACGCTAAAAATTGGTGGCATATATCAAGATTATTTTAGATAATTAAACTTTGTTAAATTGTCATAACAATGACTTTTTAAGTAGTTGAAATCAAGTTGTTGTCATGAACACCCACCTAAGTTTGAGTCTCCTCAATACCATATTTGTCCCTTATAGCTACCATATACTAGATATGCCAAGGTTTTTAGTAAAAGTGTATGTGATAATAAATCCATGTTCTCCTCTTTCTAGATTCTATATTGGTCTATCAGATTTTGTCATCTTGCTTTTGAGCTAAAAAAAAAGGTCACAAATAATATTGTAATGATCACAAAAATAATTGGGTCTATTTTTGTTTTGAAATTAATTGCTAAACATAAAAATAAAAAATTGTTAGGCCATGCATGCTTTCCAAAAGTTTTCTTTAACCTAACATTAACATTAGAAAGGGGTTCCATTGATCGCACCTATTTTCATTTTGGGAGTTGATTTTGGCATTTTTTAGTTATAATGGGGTTTTGATCACACCAACATTAGTTAAGGTTTCCAAGAAGCTCTAATTACTTACAAAAAATGAGAACATTGTTTTTGTTGGAATTTTGATTCAAATTATGCATAAATTGATAATGAAGATTTAGAGTTCGGAGTGATTCAAAGCAAAAGATTAGATCCCATAATTAGAAATCTTGAATAATTAGTAAATACAAGCAACATAGATATTTGAAATAAAATTATATTTTTGAATTGAATGTTTAGAGAGGAAGAGGAAATATGAATGACAACCCAACGATTTGCTTTTGTATCTGCTTAACTGATGTTTTACTGAAACTCCTTTCTTGTCCACAGACTTGCTCTTTTGTTCGACATGGTTGTTGGTCCATATGTATTTTAACTAAACAATTTTTACTTCAACGTTGAAATATACAAAGATTATGATTACTTTATGTTTAAGGAACCCTAAATTATTTATTACTTATTATTTATAAATCATGGGGCTCCTTGGGCTCTGAAAACTTGGCGACATATGGTATAGATTATCCCCAATGCAGAGCTCCCCATACAAAAACCAAAAAAACTCAACTCATTCAGCTTCCCAACGTCCAGTTCACTTAGATGATCCAGACAATGTGATTACGCCTCTGTGAAATTCATCAAATTTGTGAAACTTGGAGAAGTAATCCCTAATGGCGATTCTAGAGTATTTCTCCACCGCTATGTTGTGAATGTTGTAGATGTGGATAATTTTTTTTTGTGTTACGATTGCTAATAGGTTCCACATCTAAATCAAAGGGCAGAGGAATGCGATTATACGATGATGAAGGTAGAAGCGGATGAGTTATTTGTAGTTGGTTTTTATGAATCACAACAATGGACATCTGATTGAACACCAATGGTAAAAAATGATTGATATGTTTTTTTAGGCTATATGCTTTGAGCGTTTCACACGACTTGAGGCTGTCAAGACCGACCTTAAATTTCTTGAGCCCGTCACGGCACGATTCCTTGAGAGCATATGAACTAGACAAGTGTATTTTATATTTAGACTTGATACTTCAAAGCAGAGAGATAGATGTATATATCTTAGGATTTAGGATTTTTGGGTGGATATTATTTATGCTTTTTTATTTAATGACAATAATGTGACAAGTCTACTGTAAACAATGATTCTATGGGTTTTGTCCAAAATTCATAATTAATAATTAATAATTAAATAAAAAATAACTTAGTTAACATTTGATAAATACAGTTCGTGATATCAATTATTAGATTATTAAATACAACTATTAGCTTAGTTCCAATGATGCACCTATTAGCTTAACTTCAAATCCAATCATGACTTTTATTAAAAGTGAAATTGATAATATATCAACTTTTAAATTAACTATTAGCTTAGCTCCAATGATTTTACAACTATTAGCTTAACCTTAACTTTAATCGTAGTTACATTGGATAACTATTAGCTTAACTATTAGATACAATTATTAGCTTAACTCCAATGATTCTACAACTATTAACTTAACTTCAACTCTAATCGCTTAAGGCTTAGTTGAAGTACATTTGACATCTAGGAATAGGAGTCTAGCTAATGTGCAGTCGTGTAACAGTCAAACTCCTAATAAACTCCTCCAAACTCCTAATTAACTCATCCAAGACATTGGACATCATCAAAATAAAACTTAGAGCACCGATGGACAAAAGAGCCAATGCAACATTAAAACAGACCAATGGACAAAAATTATGTCGCTAAGTTAAAACTTAAAACACCTATGAGTAACGGAGACTCGTAGCACAGCTAATACATGGCCCAAATAAATGTCAAATCCCATAACGCCATATGGTGCGATTTCGGCGATGCAGTGCAATTAGCTAAATACGTTGCAAGCTCTATTCATATTGGTATTATCAAGGCATTAACTGCATTGTATGTTTCTTCTCTGGTTTAATATATATATATATATATAGTTTTGTGTTGTTTTTTTAAGTAAAATTAATAATTATATTATAATTTAATTATATGTTTCGTTTTTAAAATTAATGATAATACATAAGGTTAATATAAATTAATTTATGAAAGTTAATTTTTGTATTGAATTATTTATTATGTTCTCGGTCAAGAGTATTAGTTTAAAAGTTGGGTGATTAATTTTTTGAAAAACTATAGTTTTAACATTAGATTTGGTTATTTTACTAAAAACAAATTTTAAAAGCATATTTATTCTAATAATCATTAGTTATTAAAGGATGACGTCTGCTTTGTTTTATGTTGCCCACCACGAGGCGGCGAGAAGACATAAATTGATTTAAATACAATCTTCTGCAATGCACTGCATATGTTGTCTTAGTCCTTTTCACACTCAGGTTTCCTACCAACTCTTTAATGGACAACACAAACATGTTTATATTGTTCTTATCCCAACACGTTGGTATCATTCTTCCTATCCCCAATGCGCTGGTATCATAGCCCAAGTTTTCTTGGATGTGATAGCAACATGATATGCTGCCGACATGTAGTGCACCGAGTCTCAAGTCCAGCCAACGTTTTTCCGAGGAAATTCAGATGTTGTTGAAGTTAAATTCCAATGTGTCCTTTTGCCAAGGAAGGACTCTTTAGCAAGTTGGCATTTTGTTGGTTGAATGCTCTTTTGTTTAAAGGAAAAAAGAGGCCTCTAGAAGAAGATGATTTTCCATCTGTGGAGACAACCAAGCAAAGAATAATTATACAAAATTTACAGAAGAATTGTTCAGGAAAAAAACAGAAAAACCCATCTGCCACTCCATCAGTTTTTTGGGATTTGGTTTGTTGTCACTAGAAAAATCTGGCGAGTACTGGGTTCTATGCCTTTCTCAAAATACTTACCCTGTCTTCTGGACCACTTGTTCTGAATGTCTTTATTGGATTTTCAGAAGGTAGACAATCATTCAAATATGAAGGTTTTGTTTTGGTAGGAGCACTCTTTATTGCCAAGGTCATAGAGTCTGTATCTCAAAGGAAATGGTATTTTGGCACTAGACATATTGGTTTGCAAATGTACTATTCACTCATTGCAGCAATCTATCAAAAACAACTAAAGCTGTCCAATGAAGCTAAGCATGTCCATACATCAAGAGAAATCGTGAATTCTATGGTGGTAGATGCTTATCGTAATGGGAATTTTCCTTCTGGTTTCATCAGACTTGGACAACAATACTCCAACAAATATTTTATTTAGGCATCCTCTTCCAAGCAATTGGATGGGCCACAATTTCAGCCTTGGCAGTTATTAGCATTACCACGCTTTGTAACTCTCCATTAGCAAAGTTACAACATAAGTTTCAAACTGAACTCATGTCAGCCCATGATCAGTGGTTAAGGGCCACCACAAAAGCTTTGGTGCATATGAAAATACCAAAATTACATGCATGGGAGGAATGTTTCAAAGAAGGTATTGAGAAGTTGCGCAAGTTAGAGTTCAAATGGACATTTGCGGTTCAGTTTCGAAAAGCCTACAATTCGTCGTTGTTCTAGTCATCTCCCATTTTGGTTTCAACTGGAACTTTTGTAATCTGCTATCTTCTTAAAAATCCTCTTACTCCAAGCAATGTTTTCAAGTTCATATCCACGTTGTTCCTCATTCAAGAACCAATTTGAGTAATTCGTGATGTAATTGTTGTTATCATTCAAGCTAAGGTCTTATTAAGTCAAATCATCAACTTTCTTGAGGCTGTTAAATTACAAGATCGGGCGGTTGAGCGACTATTTCTTCATAATTATGACCACTCTCTTCTTATCAATTCTACAACACTAAGTTGGGATACCAGTTCATTGAATCCCACATTGATAAACATAAATATGTATGTTAAACATGGGGCCAAAAATTGACAATTTGTGGAGAAGTTGGATCAAGAAATCAACTCTTTCAACTGCAATACTCGGAGAAGTACCAAAGTTGAGAGGCAATGTAAGTATAAATTATTTACCCCCTTACCCTAACATTGTCAACCTTTTAAATTGATCAATTCTCTTTCTCAAATTCTCAACCCTACTTCTACAGTTGCAAGTATGCGGCAATGTTGCACATGTTTCTCAAATTGTGCGGATTCAAACTGGAACATATGGGACAACATACTATTTGGGTGTCGCATGGAAAAGCAAAAAAATTAGGAAGTTATCCTAAATTATTCACTGGATAAATACCTCCAGAATATTCCCTTTGGTGATCAGACTGAAATAGGAGAAAGAGGTGTCAATATCAGTGGTGGCCACAAAGAACGAATACAACTTTCTCGTGCTTTATATCAAGATTCTGATATTTATCTTTTGGATGATCCTTTCAGTGTTGTTGATGCTCATAGCGTTAGTATCTTATTTAAGGTTAATATGTGATTTCCTTTTGATATAAAGTTTTTCAAATTATAATGTGCTTAACACTTTTGTATGTTGCCCCTTTCTATAGCAACGATTTTCATTTTGTCTTAGATTTCTGATATCCTATTAACTACAAGTTTTGATGTGTAGGAATACATAATGGGAGCACTGTCAAAAAATATAGTAATCCTTGTAACAAACCAAGTTGACTTTCTCCCTGCATTTGATGATATTCTAGTTAATAAGCACTAAACAGTTGGCCTAGGCATTGGAATCTGTTTGTTGTCTTGTATACAACTTTTTGACAAATTTTTTCAGTGGATGGCACATAATTATAATTCTTGTGATTTTGACATATTTATTGCTCATAGTTTTGGAATTTTTCTTTGAATTTCTACACTAAAATCTCTCTCTTTTGTAGTTGATGTTGGATGAGGAGATTTATCAAGCTGGACAATATCTGGAACTATTGGTCTCAAGCGAGGCATTTAGGAAGCTTGGGAATGCACACAAGAACACTGTTGGTTCCAATGAATCTGCAACAACAATGCCATGCACATAATATGATCTTACCAATGAAGAGAGTGAAATTCAAAGGAGCAAGTAACGGAAAGAACAACCGATTTCAAATGGAGATCCTAAGGGGGATCAACTAGTGAAAAGGGAAGAGAAAGAAGTTGGGGACATTGGTCTAAAGCCATATATTGACTATTTAAAACAGAATAAAGGTTTCTTATATTGTCTATGTGTTTCTCTTGGTCATCTTATATTTCTTATTAGGCAGATTTCAGGAAATATGTGGATGGCTACCAGGGATAATTTTAGCCCAGTGGGCTATTTTTCCATGTTTTTCTCCCAAAAAAGATTCACCATTTTGCATTTTTTGAAGCCCTGTTTCGCCCAATTTTGATGGGGTAAAACTTTTTCACCCTAAAAATCGCCAAATTATTATATAAATGATATAAAATCCTTGGAAATTAAAATATTTTTTGAAAAATATCGCCAATCATTTTATGGTTGACATTTTAAGAATTGGTAATATTCGCCAACATTTATACACTTTTAAGTAAGTATGGTTCCTTAAAATCATCTCTGATGGCTACTAATGTGCAAAGTCCTCAAGTAAGTGAATTAAGGTCAATAATAATGTACTCAACCATTGGGTTCACATCTATATTTTTCTTATTCCTTCGGTCACGGTTTGGTGTTATTTTGGAGCTTGAGGCATCAAAATCCTTCTTTTATGATCTTTTGAGTTCTTTATTCCGAGCACCAATGGCATTCTTTGATGCGACTCCAATGGGGAGAGTTCTGAGCAGAGTAAGTATTTTACAAAATAACCATAGGCTTCCTTCTTTTCTTTTTCAAATAAAAGGTGAAATTTGATATACCTCAGGGTAATAAACTACTTCCATTCCTTATTTTCCAGATATCTTCAAATTTCAGCATTCTTGATGTAGACATCCCTTTAAACTTTGTATTCAACATGTCATCTACCATGAATGCTTAAAACAATATTGGCGTTGTGTCTTTTGTAACATGGCAAGTTTTTCTTACAACCATTCCAATGATTTTTTTGACCTTTCAACTCCAACTAAACTACTATTTAACACAAGTTTCTTGAGAAGACTCTGTACTTGACTATACATGTTGTGAGAGAAGTTATTACCGATTTTTTGTTTGTTCAATTTATTTAGAAATACTATTTTGTTTTTGCTAAAGAATTGATGAGGATGAACGGTACAACAAAATCACCTATTGCAAATCATTTTGGCAAGTCCATAACAGGAACAATAACCATTAGGGATTTCAAGGTTGAGGATCAGTTTTTGAAGAATAACTTAAATCTTCTTGATAAAATATCGAGCCCCTTTTTCTATAGTTTCTTAGCAAATGAGTGGTTGATTCAACCCCTTTTTTTTATGAAGAACTTAAATATTTAAGAATTCTTAATTTCTTATCGAGATCAGAAGGATGCCTTGCCATAAGAACAATATCATCAGCATAAAGTAGGAGGATGATAACTATCACCACTTTTGAAAATAGAAATAATAAGGTTTTGAGTCCAAGGTGTAGGAAACTCTTGCCTGGCCTCTAGATTGAAGAGTTTGTGGATGCGAGGGATGAGGATAGGCCCCCCAATTTTTAATATTTTTGCTTGGTAGCCTTCAATGTCTTTGGATTTTCCATTTGCTAAGCACTTAACCCCGAAATCTATGTCTTCTAAAGAAAAAAATTATTTTGTTGTAAGAAGTGTTTGAATGTTATCTCTAATATACGAGGATTCATAAATCTTTTTAAGATAGGAATTCCAATCTTTTAAAGCAATTTTATTGTCTTCTTTTGTTAAATGCAAGTTAGAATTTGCCTCCAAAATTTCTTAGGAGCCACCTTAGAGAGATGTGGGAGATTTTCCTGCCTTTTACTTAGATAATGTGTTTTTTTATTTTAATTAAAGCTTTGTAGTGATTTATCTTATCCATTTTTATCAAATTGTAATAACGTGCTTAATTTATTTTCTGGCATCCTTACACTCTTGATCATACCAAAGGTTGGTTCTATTATTACTCATTTTAATGAAAACTTCAATAAAACACTTGTTAATAAACAACTAAAAAAAATTAATAAAAAATATTAATAATTACAACACACAAACTAGAACTTTATATATATATATATATAAGTAGATTGGACACATACTAATAATTACATAAAACCTATAACTTATAAGATTCTATATTTATACTTCTATGTTTGGTCATTTATCTTTTTATTTTTTCATTACAAAGATTTTTTTAGTTTTAATTGTTTTTGTTCCTACTTACATGATTTTGATTTACTTTACTTGGATGTGTTACATCATAAATGTTCAATATTTCTCAAGGAAAAATTGAAAAATTAAAATTTTAAATAATCTTTTAATCGGTAAAATATCGATTCATCTTTCCATGAAGGGGTGACACTTAGACGATGACCTAGGAGTAACTTTGATGTGATGGGCATAGGGCCTATGGAGGAAAACAATGCACTTGCGCGCAAAGAAGCCTCCTAAACCTAATGGATATGAATTTTTAACTAATGGATATGAATTTTTAACCATTTAGCTTAAACATGTTGTACTTGGGAATTTGGATTTGTTGTAATTGTTATGATTTTTATTTATAAATATTAATGATATATTTATAATTAATAATTAAAAAATATTTATTTAAGAATAACAATATTTTTTAAAATAATATAATTTTAATGGTTTAGTTTTTAGATATTGTTTCATTTTATTGTAATTATATTTTTGCTTTAGTTCATTAGGAGGAGATGTGTAACTCCTTCCGTGCTCATCCTAAAGTTGACACGTGTTTTTTTAAAATATTATAAAAAATAGCATGCAACTCAAATTAGTTTTAAAACATTTGCAATGACATATATAAAACTACATAAATTAGATAAATCAAAATACTTCCTCAAAATTTGCACTATAAAAAGTTGTTTGCACATTGACATATTTGATCCCTCTCTTGGTAGATCCTCTTTTAAGATGGATCTATGCTTAGTTAGAATAAGTTAGTTAACAAATTTCATTAAAAGAAATTGTAAAATCTGGAAAGAATTTTGTTGGAAGTTATAATTTATTTGATTATAAAATCTTGTTGTTGGCTCATTTTAAGACACATTAAATTTTAGAATTTTAAAAATAATGAGTAGATCAAAACATAACTTTTCTTTATTAATAAAAAATAAACTCACAAAAAAAGTAAATAATTTATTTTTAAAGTCATAATCCACAATTGAAACCCCAAAACACAAGACTAAGGACAACTCCATACAACTATTTAAATGCCTTAATCTTACACTCTTCTTACTCTTAAATTTTCCTCAAAATATCAAACTAGTAGTCTAAATGTTTCAGAATTTGGACCTTTTGTGTGTACATACATGCAATCATTTTTGCATAAATACACTTAAAATTTGAAAAAAATTGTTTAATTATTTAAATTATAAAAAATTTAATAATAAAAAACTATAATTTAATAAAAATTTGTAAATCCCAACTCTTATCACCACCATTTGAAAATATCTAAATTGCTTAAAATTTAAACTTAAACGCCAATGATACAATCTTTATACATTTTATAAAAATTTAGAAGTTCTTCATAAACCTCTTTGTAAAGGTCTTTTATGCCATTTTATAAAAATTTCTTAGTTCTTCATAAACCTTTTGTAAAGGTCTTTTCCACATAAAGAAATAACAACTATTTTAACTTGCTTTCAAATCTAAAATGGTTTTTTCTTAAGAAATAATTTTATTTTTCTAAAATGTCAGAAGTTTTATTACAGAAATGATAGCAAGTTAAAATGTATTGGCCTTTATAGCTCAGTGGTAGAGCGTCAGTCTTGTAAACTGAAGGTCCGCAGTTCGATCCTGTGTGAAGGCATATAACTGTATTTCACGTTTAAAAATACAGGCGTTGCTAAACCGATGTAAAAACACTAGTTCCCAGAAGTGTGGAAATCGATGTAAAACCATTACTAGTTGCACCAAGAGGTGCTCTACAGCCAAGTATGGGGAAGAGCTTGTAACGTGGTGTAATGTTAATAACGTTTGCAACATGTCGGCAAAAAATAATAGTGATAGTGAATATTATGGGAGAGATCTTGTAATGTGATGTAACATTAGTAAAGTTTGTAACATGTCGCCAAAAAATAATAGTGATAGTGAATATTATGGGAGAGATTTTGTAACACAAAATAAAAAATAATATCACTTTCCTAAGGTTATTTTTATTAATAAAAATAAATTTTCTTATAGGCCAAAATAAGTGTCGGCCACCAAGACAATCTAATATGGGGAAGATGTTGTAATCTTCCTATCTAACAAAACAATAAAAAAGTAAAAATTTAATTATTCGTAAAAAAAATGTGTGGGTCAAGAAAAAAACATAAAATTGAATTATTCCCCAAAAAAGGTTGGCTTTGCACATGGTTTTAAAACCATGTGCAAGGCATTCTAAACAACCCATGGTTTTATTGTACATGGTTTAGGAGGCTTTGCACATGGTTTTTAAACCATGTGCAAGGCCTCCTAAACAACCCGTGGTTTTATTGTACATGGTTTAGGAGGGCCTTGTACATGGTCTTAAACCATGTGCACATGCATTCTAAACAACCCATGGTTTTATTGTACATGGTTTAGGAGGGCCTTGCAAATCGTTTTAAGACCATGTGCAAGGCCTCCTAAACAACCCATGATTGTAGAAGGGCCTTGCATATGGTTTTGAAACCATGTGTGGGGAAATGATGCAATGTTTGTTCCTAACAAAATAAAAAATAATAAAAAATATTATATGTCGGCCATAAATAATATTAAATATTAATAATAATAAAATTATATGTGGACCTTAAATAAAAAGATGTGTCTTTTGGTTTGAATCAAATCAATGGATACCTAAGAATGCACCTTGAGAGATTTGATCCATCTTGGCGCTTGATAAAGCCTAGGATTTGGATCTACGTTGGTCCCAAATGCAGCTCAGTATGGAGGAGATCATGTCATGTTAATCACGTTATGCTAGCCGACATAAAAAAAAATTATGTTAACCGAAATAAATAAATAAAATAAAATAAAATATATTGTGAATTCATATATTTATATAGTGTAAACAAAAACGAATATAGAGAAAAACATGTCCCCTAATTTATCAAATAGTAAAAACCCAATAATAAAACTAAATGAAAAGTAATTAAATGATCAATGTTAAACCCAGATTTACCAAACACTAAACCTATTAGAGGTGTAATTTTTTATGAACATTTAAAAATTTAAGGAAAAAAGAACTTACACCTAAAGAAATTGGATCCCTCTCGGTGCTTTCTAGATCCAGGTTTAAGATGGATCTATGCTGGTGACTTAGAAAGTGTGTTGGTGTAATTAAAACTCTCTAGTGACAATGTGTGCTTTAGGTTGTAGTCAAATGGATCTTTTTTCATCAAGTTTTAGAAGGATAGTTTTAATTTGACAATTTAACTTTGTGACCTTCTCTAAATAATACAAATGAAAGATGATATATTTTAGAGTGGGTTGGACGATCCAAATTGTATGCAACTTCTCTAATGCATTAAAGGCTATGATAAGGTCCATAGAAATTTGGTGTTAGATTTTGGTGTTCTTTGTCTTGAGAAAGGTTTGCTTATAGGGTTTAAGATGAAAACACATAGTCCCCTTGTACAAAGAGCATTCAAAGTGATGTTGGCTAACATCTTGTTTCATGCAATTTATAAATGTCCAAATAATGACCTCTCTAGTGTGAAATGAGTGATGCCACTCCTGAACCTTGAATGTGCTTGGTAATTATGAAACCAGTAAGGAGAGTTTTGGGCCACAAGTAGCTTCATATGGTGACATTTTGGTAGTACCATGGTAAGTGTTATTGTACCACCATTCTTCAAGGGATATTCAATACACCCATTGATGTTCTTATATGAAGCATAGTATTTCAAGTAAATTTGCAAACACTTGTTAACTACTTTTCCTTGACAATCGGTTTGGGGATAGTCACTTGTGGTCTCTTGTAGCCCGTGGTATTATCCCATGGTATTGCATGTAAGGAAGTCTTTATAAGGCTTGATGATGCTACATTGTAAAGTGGCCTGGAATTGGTTGTTTTTTTCCAACATGGGGTTTTCCAGGGTATATTGTGTATCTGTCTTTGATTGTTGCAGCATGTCTACTTTTTTCTTATTTCTTATTTATTTAATATTGCTCCTTTAAAACATCATAACTGGTATCAAATCTCAAAAGATCCTATGGGAGACCTATGAATCTTGCCCGAGCTATAGGAGGCCCAGGGTGGACCACCATTGGATTGACAATTTGTGGGCTGCCACAATTTTTTTTTTGGGCTTTTTATTTGAAATATGGGCAGTGAAAAGATGAAGAATAGAACTCCCTCCAATTGGCTGCAAAAAAAAAACACCCAACCACGTGAAGGAGCATTCGGTGGACCACGAGGACAATTGCTGCTCTGAGGTATGTGCTGCTAGAGGGTGAGAAGTTGCGATAGTACCCTCACATGTCAGACGTCATGGATAAGAAAGTGTAGAAGAGGTTGCATCCCTAATGGAAGGAAGGGCCATAGCTCGTGGTGGCTACCATACATAAGAGGTGCTCTACATGTATTAAATCCCATGGGGAGAAATGCCATCTTATGGAGTCACAAATGAAAAGATATCATTGACGCTGCATGTGCAAGGAATTCATCAAGGCATGTTTTGGTAGCCAAAAGCGATTCACTTGGTCAATATTTGAGAGTATCTCTTCAAGGATTTGAAACCCATTTTGTAGGTCGTATTTAGAAAAGGATCCACCATTATAGAAGATCAATTCATGACATAAAGTGTTAGAGAAGGCAATTAATGTTATAGCCATGAGCCTAGCGACACCTTCTTCATGCCCAAGAGGCTGGCTTGGGGGCCGACATGGGAAAGACGGTGCGGTGGGAAACCTTGGCCAAGAGATGGAACACTTGGGGAGTGCATGGGCCTAGAAAGGACACGCTCCCACAAATGAATACCACACTCACACCTTGGAGCTTGGCAAGCCCAAGTGTGTGGAACCTTGGCACTTCGTCGATTGGTAGCATGCTTGAGCGGAGCACACGTTGATGGATGCGAGCACCTTGGAGAATGGAGGAATGACACCATGAGGCGGAGACACGTCCCATGGAGTGCACCCAGCAACCACCTTGGTCTCCTGGGAGCACTTGGTTAGGGGTGCATTGGACCAAGCCACTTGAAGGAACGCCCCTACATGACGACGCCCCAGGATTGAAGTGCGTTGATGGATGACACCTCACGGAGGAGTACTCGACGCCCAACAACGACACCACCAGCAAAGATGAAGCGCACGTAGACATGGAAGGAAGTGGACCATGGTAGGAGAGACACGTCAACAAGGAACTGATGTGTGCTCTAAGGAAGCCAGCATGCCCACCTTGGAGAAACACCTCCCACTTGACGCTATAAATTCGCGATGCTCATTTGGATGAAAGGCATCGAAAGTAAGAAGTGACAAGTCCTTAATGCAAACGAGTTGTGGAGGTTTCCAAGTGAGAAAACACAGTTGGGTTTCGGAGAGGAGCCAGTTTGGCAAACTGATGCTCCCAGACAAGTTAATTCCATAAGGAAGTTGACAACAACTACAAGGGTTAGTGAAGTTCGACGATCATGAGAGTTAGACGCCCATGGAGGAGTTAGCTCAACCTTGGTGTATTTTTGTAACAAAGGTGTGGCAGCTAGTTGGGTGCATACCCGGAGCTCTCCCAGTTTGTGACAACTCCATTTTTAAACTATTCATATCATATAAGATATGGGGTTGGCCAGTTTGGCAACCCAATCCTTACATTGTGTTGTGTTTTACTTAATTGCATTGTGTAATGAAATTTGGCTAAGTGTGGGTAAACAGTTAATAACTAAAAGTGATATACGATACAAGTGTTAAGGAAATGTTTCCATAGGTTAGGCGTAGTTCGTTGGAGTGCATTTGAGTTGGTATTATCCTCAGAACGCTTCCATACAGTGCCACACACTCAATAAGACCACATGAAAAAGTGGGTGCGTTATTGTGGCTGTGACAATTGAGGTTTTAACGATAATGGTGGTGCTGGATTAGTTGATGGACTGAAATTCCATGGTGAAAAGTGTGAGCATGTAGCCATAGTTTGAACCAAACCAAATGCAATTTTGACTATTGTTGTTAATGGAGAGGTCTGGAATTGTTTGGAAAAAAAAATACGAGATGCAATCTAGTGAATACTACAGGCTTATAAGATGCCCATCTGTGTGAAATTGGGCATGAGGAAAATTCGGCGTGGAAATATCTTTTGAGGAACGTGTAGCTGTGTGTTGAGGCCTAGAAATTCGCAGGCAACAACAGCAAGGGATTCTCCCCAGTCAACGTTCCCAACTAGCCCATGACTGTTTGGTATAGGGAATCCGTCCGGTTTGCGGTCCGGCTACCGTAAGTCAAGTAACAAAAACAAAGGTTTTACCGGTTGCGGCCCGGTCCACCGTGTATATTTTTGTATTTTTTGACTTAAGTATGGTATGCAAGTGCCTATTTAACCATGCAGGGTGATGAAGGATGCAAGGAGAAGTCACAACGCGATGCGCAGGTTCTTACCTCTCGTCTTAGAACTCACAAGCATCTAAATCACATATGCAGCAATAAATTAAAACTAACTAACTAACTAACTATCTATCTATCTATCCCCGGGGAGCCAAACTGTAACTTATTTATGAGTAATGTGTATTGTGCATGCATTATAAAGAGAAATTACAGATAGCTGATATTCCTTCCTACAACACATGAACGATTAAAGATATTTAGACAATCAGATAGCCAATTGTTTATGAACAACATGCATTACTCATGGTGGTAATTTCACAGAATAAACCAGAAATCATTCAAACAAGAACATAGGCTCTAAGAGTTAGAACGATATCACAGTTAATGGAAAAACTAGAAAAACGAAATAGTTCATCTTTCACCAATCCATAGCATAGCATTTGAACGTCCCACCAAACTTTCTCCGATAGGCAAACAATAATTCTTTATTGCAAAAAAAAAGTACTTCTTCTTACAATATCTTTTTACATGTCTAACTGGGAAAAATCCCCTTCTTCTTCTAAATCCTCTATATTTATACAAAAAGATGAGATTGTTGGGCTGCCCACAAATAACCCTTGGGCTTCCCAAATATTCGCCTCCCAAAATTTCACTTATATCGAGTGTTTACAAAATGGTTACATATTACAAAAGTGAATGATCATTCATGAGGAGGGCCCCACTTGAGTATTCAGATATTTCTTCCACGCCAAAGCCTCAAAGGAAATGCCTTCAAACGCACAAGGTTCCAAAAATTGAATGTTTATTTCGAACTTTGCAGCTTGGTTCTTGATGGCCTCAATTTTGGCCACACTCAATCGACGCTGGCCCTCCAATAGCTGTACACTGATGGCGGAATGATATACTTCACTTCTTAAGATCTGATCGTTGAGGGTCGTAATGTGTTGTGCTTTTGCCTCCTCCTCTTGATACCTCTTCTATAAAATCTCCACAAATGAGTTGTGGTCTGGAAAAACATCTAGCCTCTGCTCAGCTTCTGTCTGGCACCGGTTATAGGTAATCAGGAGCCTTCTGAATAATTTTGTGCATGCTCCTTTCATTTTTCTCACAGCCTTTTTGAAATCTTTTGCTGTGTTTATAGCAAATTCTAACAAGTCGTAATCCTGCTGCAGGGCTTGTCGATCTTTCGAGGGCAGCTCTGCAGGAGTTTCCTCATTATTTTCCAACCTTGCCATTCTTGCTGCCAGGACTTCCATGACATCTTGAGATCTATCAAAAAAATAGGAAGAGGTCTCCAGAATTTCCTCTAATCGACCGTTTATTTGCGAAACTTTGCATCTCTCTTCTTCTATGGCAGTCTGCAGTTGAAGCATCTTGGCCTTTTGTGCTAGCACACGTTCCTTGAAAGGTTGGAGTTCAACCTACTGCTCTTTTGCTACCTGTAAAGTTGTTGTCAGAGAAGTGATATGTTCTTGAAGTCTTGCCTCTTGTTCTTGGGCTTGCTTCTCATTTGTCTCCAAGGTGGTTTTCTGCAATTCTAAGTCTTCTATCCTTCCCAGCAGCTGTTCCTTTTCCACCCTTAGCTCTTGATACTCTTGTTGTACTCTCTCCAGACACTCTTGTGTAGTTTCCATAGACCTCCTTTCTTCTTGGAGAATATGCAGTTCATCCTTTGAAGACCTCATCTCCTTTTGCATGTCTTCATATTTCCTCTTTGGCTTGTTGCTTTCTTCTCTTTCTTTTCTCAAGGTGTCTTTCAGCTGAGAAGAAGACTTCCTGGATTGCTCCAGATCTATCATGATTTTGTCTACATTGTCCTCCGAAGCGTGGATCAATGCAGCTCCTGCTCGAATGGTGAATCTGGGATCTCGGTCTGTCCCATATACAACGGTTGTATCTGTTATCATTTTCCTAGACAGACCTCCTGTTGCAACCTTCTTTTCAGTCCTCTTCACTATTCTTTTGGTTTCCCTATCATAAAATATGGGATTAAAATCATGGATTTCTTCTCCTACTTTCTGTACAAAAGGGACTAGTTTAAGTGTGGGTACCATATACTGTCCAGGTATGCTGGCAGCCGGTACTTTTGGGTCTTGAACCTCGGGGTTTTCAATGTCCTGGGTCTGACCGCCAGCTGTGTCAGAGGGTGACTATTCTATTGTTGACTGGGTAAGCTTCAGCCTCTCTGCTTCCTGTCTCTTAAGCTCCTCATCAAACTTTATTTTTCTTTCTTCTTCTTCATTTCTTGCATCTTCCTCTACTTTTTTGGCTACCTCTTGGGAAGCTTTTCTCTTCTCTGCCTCTTCTCCTTGTAGCCACCCTGCAGCTTCTTGGGCCAGCCTTTGTGCTTCTTCATTTCTTTTCCTGGCTTCTTCATCAGCTTTTTCTTGTTTATCATGCCCCTTCCCACCTTCTGTGGTTATCTTCTTCTTGAAACTTCTCCTCAAGGCTGTCATGTTCAATGCACTGCGGAAGACAAATTCTTCTCTATCCCAATGGTGGGTGTATTCGAAATGGACGTTGTTTTCTTTGCAGTGTTCAACTACTTTGTTGTGGGAATCATTTCTATGGAAGGGCATCTCGCCAAAATGAAACCTTTCCAACTCTTCTACAAACTCATCTGCTTTCTTCACCCTAGTAAACTTATAACTTCCTAACTTGAAAGGAAAAGGGGGATAGGCAGCCTTCTTATGTTCGAACAAAAAGCTTCCTATGCCATCCAGGAATACTTTCCTAACTGCCTCTTTATGAATGATGTAGTCTGTGGCATATTTGGGTAGTAGGGAGGGTGCTCTGGAGCCTCCAAACATCCTGAAGTAGAGGCCATCCTTAGTCAGGTAGTAATCTGCATATTCTTCAATTAACTGCAATGCCTCTTCTGACATGCAGTCACATTCCTTCAGAAAAATGAGAGTATATAAGGGCATGATGAAGTGTTCACAAACCTCCTGGTAATGACTATGGTATTTGTGTGCCCATAGTGGTTTATATGCAGAATAAACAGGCATCCTCTCCCTGTCCCATATGCAACTTAGGCCGGGGAAAGGTTAATTGCACAGTATACAATCAACGAGTATGGAACTCATATAAAATTCTGACCTCTTTTGGGACACCCCTCCCAAAGTTGAGGCCATGCAGGCTGAAAGACTGTTTGATACTATGTTGGCCCAGTTGAAAATGGTACCCTGGGTTGCAACATAAAAGATAATGGGCATCCACTCTAATTTGAAGCTCTTGCCATGAGCTCTCCCAAAAATCCTGTTAAGCATTAAAGCGATGAACCTGTACGGGGCCCTTAAGCTTGTTGTGTCATACTCTCCTGTAGTCCTGGTTCTGAAATGTTTTCCAGACAACAGCATTCTTTTAAGGGTCTCAACAAGGTCCATTCTAATGTTTCTCAGCCAATCACCAGACAAAAATACTTGTGCTTCTGGTAGGTGGTAGGCTAGGGCTACATATCCCAGGCTATAGGCAGCATAGCCTTGTTTGTCAACATTCTCCAGGATCATAGTGGTTACATCTGCCCGGGGTAGAATCCAACCAATCATTTCATAGCATGGGAAAAGCTCTGGTCTTGTGGCAATCTTCATCAGTGAAGATCTCTCTATATTTGCGTATATACCTTCTTCTTCCAAGCCCATATCAGGCACCTCTCGGTGCGTGATCAACCTGTATATCTCTCCCCACTGGTACTTAGGCTCTACACCAGTTATACACTTGGTGTCCTCATAGATGAATTCTGTTTTGGTGACAAATTCCACATCAGGCTCCTCCTCGACCACAGGGGCCTTCTTCTTTTTCCTCTTCGACATTTTGAGTTCGAAATCTTCCTGTCATATATGAAATTATAAACATTAAGCCATTTCCGGATAAGTTGCAAACATTGGGACAATAATGTGCAGTGTTTCACTTCATCTATGTTTAACATGACAGAAATTACTTAAATGAAGCAAATATGTGCAAACTAACACTTTTGTATAATATCAAAACATTTTTATCAACAAATCTCAAGCGGGAAACAAATCTACATTAAAATGAAGAAACTTCGGGTTCGTTGTGGGTGCCATAACCATCGCGCTGCGCGGGAATAATAGAGGAACTTATGCACACCTCTATGGTGTGCTTTCAGAAAAGAACACTGTCTGCACGATCTATGGTCAAGGTAATCCTATGTAGTGATACACCCCCCCCACACAGGCTCGGGTTCAAAACCGACAGTGAACCGGGTTGCGTGAACAGCGTGGCGAAATGCGGCTGTGGTTTTTGAAGGGTACGGGCCACAAGAAAGGGGGGAAATCATTCCAAACACCACAGGGAGGCCAAAAAACCGCCCCTCATCAACCTATTATCAGGCGGGGCAGATTGGCGCAGACAACGTAACGGTCGTCTGCACCAATCTCCCCAAACACTAAGGGCAGGGTTGAAATATATGAGGGCTGTGGAGGGAAACTACCATGTGGGCCAAACATGCCCCCACTGACAATTATGCTATAAACCCCCCACTATATACATGTAACTACGGGGTGAAGAAAAACGACTGTGACAAAAACCTAACCATGGGAAAAAATCAACAACACGCCCAAACGGAACAGGATAATACGAGCCTACCTGGCACTACTGCATAACCAGTGGGAAGAAGACTGTCAAGCTTCCGCGGTTGAGCCACCTAGAACGAGTGTACACCGACAGCGGGGGTCCGACCTAGCTTGAGCGAACGACAGCACATGATAATGACAGTTCTCGATGATCGGAAATAACAATAGAACAATAAAACATGCCCGACCCCATATATATATAGTCAACCATGTGTGGTAGGGAAAAATAAAAATCGAACGGCGGAGACAAACGGATCGGAGGTCGCAGGCATATTTCCTTCCGCAACGTCGGATGGAAAAATCACTAGGCTAACTACTGAGACACCCGAGAGGAAAACCAATAGCGCATCGGGACTTCGCAGGACTTAATCGTCGGAGCGATAGCGGAAACAAGATCCGCAACGGTGGAACTGTAAAGGATATCACTGTCCGCGATCGGCAAAGATCAGAGGAAAATCAAATAAACGACCAGAAGGATAGTGCCTTCGGCAGTCGCAACGACAGGAAAATAAAGGATATCACGCCCCACTATAGGCAAAAATCTTGATCGGAGAAAAACGGCTAAAAGATCGGAAGGCTAGTGATTTTTTCATTCGCAACGGCGGAAAACCCAAGACTTAAGGAACGACGAAAACAACAATGCAACGTATCGGGGAACTTCACAATCTATTGTCCGCAATGGCGAAAAATGAAAGAATAAGATGATCCGACTCGAAAGCAACAAATCAGCCGATTAAGCCATGCATCGGAGAAAAATGACGAAGCCAAAGCTGATTATTTCTCCTCAACGACGGGAGAATAAGCAAATAAACTTCCGATTCAAACATTTAAAAGGCATTCAAAGGTAATGATGAATTTAAACAAGCAGCGGCTCAATTCAAACATTAGACAAAGTCTTTCTGAAGAATCATGAGATCAAATCAAAGAAGCCAATCAAGCTAATATAAGCAAAAGGAGGGTCCCGAAATTTTTTGAATTTTGGGAAAATGTGGCAGCTGCAACACTGTGGCAATGTATATCATGGTTAACAGTGACACCGATGTGTATGCAATGATATGTCCTTGGTTCTATTTGGTTCAAGTCATTTTTATTCTTGTTCTGGTTCTGGAATCCTATAGGAGGCTCCCAATTCCTATGAGGAGATTGTGATGCTGAGGATCAAGGTGTAGATCAAAAGCTAAAAATCCAAGTGAGAAGAAGAATCCCATCAAGAATCCATTGGTATGTTTTCATATGTGTGGAGTAGAGACTTGGTTCTATAATATATACATAGAAATTGTTGAATGTTGTGGATGTTGTGTGGAAAGTTGTGCAAGAATATTTCTTGCATGAAACTTCTGGTGATCAAGATCATGGCTGAGACGTTGGATTTGTAAGAAAGAGATCCCCCACGTAGAAAGAAGAGAGGCATTGAAACACAAGGCCATGTGCAAGCACAAAAAGAGCTATGAGATCTCGGGTGAATAATTTTGTGGTTGCAGGATATGCAAGATTCCAAGATGGAAAATGAAGACAAACATGGCAAGAAGGCAAGGCAAGGTGGAAAACAAGCAAGTAGACGAGCAAGGAAGCTAGTAAGTAGATGGCCAAGGAAGCCGGAATGGAAAAGTGGGAGGATGAAGCAATGAATGGTGATTGTGTAATCACTATGAAGACATAAGCAAATAAAAATTAATGGAGCAGTTTGCATGTAAATATGGACATATGGTTGTAAGACCTGGTAAGGCATGCATACCACTAGTAACACACTGGTAAAGGGATAGACCTAGGTGATAGGGGTGTATGTGAGATTCCTTGGTAAAACTTTGAATTTCTCCTAAGGGAGGATTTCCTCATTCATGGACATTTCAAGGTAAAAAATCATAATTCCTGACCATCCTTATCCTATCAACAATTTCTCCTAAGGACGGATTTCCTCATTCATGAACATTTCAAGGTTAAAAATCTTAATTCCTTCAATTTTTTTGCATTCTTACTATGGAAATCCCCCTTCCAACACCTGCAGAACTTCATCAACGATCTTAAGGATCAGATGATATAAACACTTATAAACCTATTTCTCCTTTTGATGGCCAAACCCTTCACTGGAAATTTATCCTAGAAATGGTACTAACAACATTCTTAAGGCCTTGAGACACACGAGTACTAGAAACAATCTAATAGAACTGTCATCTTCAATCATAATCCAATGATACTGTTAGGAGGACATTTATGGTTGGTGGAGGAAAACTTCTTATTCATGAATGGATAGAATATTCCTTTATGGCTCAAGGTTTAGATCTCTTCCTTTGATGATTTCCTAGGCTCCAATTTCATAGGCCTTGGATACACAATGCCATGGATACCCTATGAACTCATGTATGGTTATTTATGGAAACTTGAATGAATTTCAATGCATACTTAGTTTCTTTATAGCTAAATGAATGGTATTCTTCCACCAAATGACATTCTCAAGACCTTGATATACATATGTGTTACTCAAAATCATATAATGGCATTGACATCCTCAATCATTATAGACCAATGATATCGCCAGGAGGCCATGAGTGGTTGGTGAAGGAAACACTATTAGCCATGGATTCCTAGAAGCTTCCCTTAGGGCCCTAGTTAAAGTCTCTCCATTGACCATGTTTAATGCACCGAGGCCACAGGATCTAAATGCATAGTGCATGGATACCACTACGAAGTCGCACATGATGATTCAAGGCATTGTTCATGGATCTAAATCCCTTAAAAATTTCTTCATGTCCATGTTCATGGTATTCTTCCTTGGAACACCATTCCAAAGGACTCGATACATGTACATATTACTCAAAACCACCTAATGCCACTAACATCCTTAATTATAGGACAATGATACTTGATGGCCCTCCATTTCTCCATGTTTTATCTACACATTTAATCCATAATTTAAGTCTTTTACATGTATTTTCTCTTATGTATCGTCACTTAGACATCATTTGGATGAGTTTAAAGGATGTTCAATGAAGAATAATAACACTGTATAATATTTTCATTATTTCATTTGAATTGTTCATTTCTAAATACAAGTTTAAGAGATTATATCTACTAATAAATTATTTGGGGTTTATCCATTTTATTATGTTGAAGAATTCTTTCACTATCCAGTAGTCAGTGCTACACTTGATCTAGTACCCATTTTTGCACTTAATTTGATGCCCATTCTGGTACCTTAACCAATGCAACTCACAAAGTGAGAAATATTTGGGGATAAGGAAAGCTCAAATTATGGTGTATTTATGACTAAGCCATATAATATCCATGAAGACTGGAATCCAAAACTACTGTTATTTGGATCCCTTAAGAAGCTGCGACCTTTCTATCAGTGGTAGGGAGATCATAGTCAGAGATGTGGGAGAATCCACTTAGATTGGAGCATGTTAGCTTGAATAAAGGCCTTTGTTGCACCTGCTACAGTTTATTAGTTATGACCATTTTAAGGGTTGACCCTTTCAATGGTCGACCCATATGTTGTAACCTATATATATATTTGACAGTAGTGTTAATAGGGGATATACAGAGACAAGCCCATTTTTATGAAACTCTTTTTCACCTGATAATTAAAATACAGTTTTAAGCTTTTACTTGTTGTCTAAGCAACATCTGAAGTGGGGGGGGGCACCTTCACACGGTGTTAATATCTTGTTTGTGAATATTGTCATCTACTCGCATTTTTGTAAGGATTTCTTTTCATACATTGTTTGATCATTTTTTTTATGTGTGTTTACATTCAAGGTTTCCAAAAGTTAAATACAATAGGGAAGGTTCGAATAGATGGAAGAATAATGCTGTAGGATCCGTGTAATATCTCTTATAAGTTTGGTTTACATTAATGCTTAGTTTGCGTTGGGATTCGGTTTGTTTTTCCTTCACATAGATGACTTAGTTCATCTCAAGATAGTAGATCCACAAATAGGGTAAAATAAGATAACTTGGAGTGCCTGCTTTTCGACTAAGGTAGATCACTGGAATGATTTGCACATAATATAGAATTCTAGCTAGAAAGCTAGTTTATTGTTTTAACATTTAAAGATTTCCTTTCTTGATATTTAGGTCAAATTTGATTGAGAGTTTAGGTAGGCTAGAAAGACTGTTAAAATCATGGATTCCATTGTGAGAAACATTTACTGATTCAAGTACTTTCCATTGGTTTGAATTGAAGAGTAAAAGGACAGTATTTGAAGGATTAGACTCAACATTGATTTGTGAGTTTTGATTTCCAGTTTGAAGTTGAGGATTATTGCCTATAGCTAGAAATTATAGACTGCAAGAAGTTTTAATTCTGTCTGGGATAGTGAAATATAAGATAGTTAGAATTTATTAAGTCTTGATCCCGTAGTTAGATTTGTTTCTTCATTGGTTGGACAGTCCATTGTAGTAAATTAGAATTTTGTTTTGTTGTGATTGTTTTAGTCTAGTAACAATATTGTTTTCTAGAGTTAGAAAATAGTGAAGTTGACTTTAAAACATTATTTTCCTCTGATATCATACAGTAGAAAATTGAATGCTTTTCTATGTAGTAGAATAGACACACAAACATCTTCTTTCCTTTATACTTTTTGAGTAAATGATAAAGAAGCATAGTATAAACTGTCAATGAGTTGAAAGAAATTAGATTTTGTTTTATCATTCATTCTAAAAAGTTCCAAAATATCTTATGATATTTCATCTTACCTAACACAAACAGTGTAACAACTTGAAGCTTACTAACCTCAGTTGATAGTTTAATTAAGGGTGATATCTTTTGCTTGACAGTTTTGGCATCGTTGTCGAGGGGTTGTTTGAATGTAAGATATTATTTGAATGTTTTTACTAATCCAATAATTGTTTTTGAGTGTGATTAGTTTCTATAGAAGGAGTCGAAGGGACAATAAGACGAGAGTTGAGAACGTGCGCATATGTTATAACAGGTTCTATCAAATCCATTTGCAGTTTTAGTATTTCTGATTCGATTTGTTAGATAGAATAGTTATTAACCAGAATTTGTGGTTTTTTATATACAGTTGAAGTTTTTTATGAGACCTAGGGATAGTAGAGGTAGATACAACAAAATTAGTTCTCAGAATTCCCCTATTTTTGGGGATAAAACCCCATCATCATTAAGAAATCCCGGAGAAAGATACAAGAGAAAATAAAGTGTCATACATGAAATTATAGGAAAACAATAAGAAGAAACCATCCAATCAAACTCCATAGGAGTAAAAACTGAACCACCTCAAAAAAATCTGTTAGCAGCACCAGAGGCATCTGAAAGTACCAAAATTTCAGCTATCAAATAGGATCCTAGCTTGGAAAAATTAGTGGATGTAGAGAATTTTAATGCACTATTTGGAAACACACCAGGCCTTGTAATTTCTCAGATAGAGTCCACTCTAAGTCCACCATAACCCACTAAAGGAAATATACTTCCCCAAACCAGGTCTAGAACAAAAAGGTGGGATCTCTCATCATCATCCTCAAGGGAGGGAAAGATAAGCTTTACCTTGTTTGATAATCCACTCATGATGGTAGACCGTGAAGAGGAAGTAGAACAAGAGGCACAAATTGAGACCACCTTTGGATTCCCATTTCTGGATCTAATACAAAACGATAACATGAAAAAAATTCCCTTATCTTCATTACATTTCTTTTATGGAAAGAGTACTGAAGATCCTGATACTTTTATATTCGAATTCAACAAAATATGTCAGAGTTATAACTATCTCCATGACTCCCAGAAATTGAAGTCATTTCCTGCTACTCTTAAGGATGAAACACTTCGCTGCTTCATGGGGTTAGGATAATTTAGTAAGGACATGGGATGAAATGAAAAATGACTTCCTAAAGAAATATCAGGATTATTGTAGGTCTAAATATTCCCACCATGATATTTTCAAGATGCAACAACTTGAAGAAGAAAGTCTGGAATAATTTCTGGCGAGGTTCAAATAGATTCTTCAAAAATCCAAATATAATACCCTCCAGGAAGATGTTGTGAGAACACTCTTCCTGAAGGGAATTTTGGAAGAGTATATTGAAATTCTCAATATGATGGATGCAGGTGGTATTTATCACAAGTCATTTGATGAAATATTTGAATTGTGTAGAAAATACTCCTGTAGTAGGGCTAAAATTGGAAAGTCTATAAGGGATGGAGTTCCTCGAGCTTTTAGGTCAATAAATACTAGTGGGGTCACCAGAATGGAGATAGGGAATCTTTTTGAAATTTTAAAACTGATATCCTGGGCACCCTAACCTCTCAATTTGATTCCCTTAAGACTAAGAAGAGGCAAGAAAAAGAAGATTACGCAACATTACATATATTTTGTCCCAAGTGCAGGAAAATACATCGTCCTAAGGAATGTCCCCTTAACACTATTGTTGTTTGTGCATTATGCACTGAAAAACATTTCACAGAAAATTTTCCCGCACTGCCAAAAATAGAGGCTCTATATAAGGTAAGTAATGAAACAGGTGAGTAGTCTTATGTACCAAGAATTACATGGACACGCCAACCCAAAAAACAATATCCAGGTCCTGCATACCAAAATCCAGCTTACTGCTACCCGATGCAACCTAATTGGAACCCACAGGATTGGCCAAATTGGAAACCTCAACCTGTACAAAAACAACCTTGGAAATAGGGTTGGAGGGGGCAGGGTTTGGTGGCATGAAACCACAAGTACCATCACATGTTCCTTCTTACTCTCCATATCTACACAATGCTCAAAAAATACTACCTGGATTTACCCCACCATCGCTACCAGACCCACAGATTCCTCAAGAATACCATAATGTAAATCACCCTCATCCAACCTTACTACTCGCCCAACCTATTCCAAACCCAAAATACATAGTTCCTCAACCTCTTAACAATGCTGAAATACCACATACCCCAACATTTTCTATCAATGTAATACCAATTCAGGATATACAACTTAGGTCTGGGAAGACTGTAAATAGGGAAAACCCTGTTGTTATTATCCAGGAATAATTTGAGGAAGAAAATGAGGAGAACCATCCAAAAGAAGGAAATCCTAATATATTAGATAATACTCACATGGAAAAAATACAAAACACACATCACCCATAGACATCACGTATTCCTCCATATCTAGAAAAGCTGGCCATAGAAAAACCTGTGGTAAGGCCTTAATTCAATTTTGAAAGTGAGCTAAGGAATGTCTGCATTAGAATCCTTTTGCTTCAAGCTATTAGGGATGTTCCCATTTACTCAACGATAATCAAATAACTCTATTTAAAGAAACCAGGGAGAAAACAAAAATATCCACTAGCTATACATGTGGTAGGAAAACTGTCTGATTATATATCAGATCAACCCCTACTTCCAAAGTTTGTAAATCCTGGAAATCCTATTTTAAATGTATCTATTAATAATATTGTTTCCATAGGGAATGCACTAATTGATTTACCATCAACAATCAACATTATGTCCATCTCCACTTTGTAAGTATTACAGTTAAATAACATGCTCATACCTACTACAACAATTTTGGAGCTAGTAGATAAAAGCATTGTAAAACCTGTAGGGGTGCTTGATGACATAATTGTTACTGTGGCCTCTAGGGAATACCTAGTGGGAGTTTTGGTTCTTCATACCAATGATCCCTCCAAAGAGCATCCAATTATCCAAGGAAGTCCTTGGATGGAGACAACTAATGCTTTTATAGGGTGTCTAGAAAAGATCTTAACAATATCAAACGACCCTTCTCTACAAAATATTACCATGTATCCACCGGCCCAACCAGTAGCAGAAATGTTATGGTTGGAAATCCCATATGGAGATGAGGAATTTGAACATCCATTGATTTCTATTAATCAATTTAGAGGGTTAGAATATCAAACAGAGGATAATATTTTAGATCAATTTATTTCTGCTACCACTAGCATTGATTTTCCTCGCTGTTTTTTCTAAATTTGATTATTTCCTCATAGAGGACTTTCGAGAACATTTTGATCCATTAAATTTATCTACATTAGTAGTCCTTTTGTGGATTAGAAAATGGAAGCTTTCAGAGTTCCAATCGAAGTTAGTCCTTGGAAGTGTTTAATAATTAATGCTAGATTAAGTCAAGACCAACAGGACCAATTAGTCCATGTATTGCAGACACAGTCAGGAGATTTTTTCTGGAACTATAATGATATGAAGGGAATACATCTTGACACTTTTACTCATCATATTTACACTCAGGACAATATTCGACCAGTAAGAAAACCACAGAGGAGAATGAATCTTGTTTGAAAAGATATTGTGAAGGATGAATTCCAGAAATTACTTGATGCAGATTTCATCTATATGATAGTAAATGGGTTTCCCCTCTAGTAGTTGTCCCCAAAAAGGGAGGAAAATGGAGAATATGCGTATATTTTCGTGAGCTTAACAAAGAAACCTTGAGAGATTATTTTCCCCTTCCCTTTATAGATAAGGTTTTAAACACTTTATCCAACAAACAATATTTTCCAGTTTCTGATGGATACAGTGGATACAATCATATAAGGATAGATCCTGAAGACCAAGAGAAAAATACCTTTACATGTCCATGGGGTAAATATGCCTACAAGGTATTACCCTTTGGAAAATGTAATGCTCCTGCTACTTTTCAGAGTAGTCCTAAGGATTTTGGCTGATCTAATTCATTATTTTGTATAAGTCTACATGGATGACTTTAAGGTTTATGGAAACAATTTGGAAGAATACCTTCATAATTTGGAGAAAGTCTTAATCAGGTGTTAGGAAACAAACCTTGCCTTAAGTTATGAAAAATGTAAAATGTTATTAACTGAAGGCATAGTTTTAGGACATCATATTTCCTTGAAGGGTATTAAAGTTGACCCTGCTAAAATCGAGATCATTACTAGCCTGCCTCCCCCTAAAATACAAAGGGAATTCAAGAGTTTTTTAGGACATGCTGACTATTACCAAAGATTTATTGCACACTTTACTAAGATAACAACTCCATTATTTAAATTGTTGTTTAAAGATGTTGATTTTTGTTGGGATTAGTACTGTCAACTTTCTTTTGAAACTCTTAAAGCATAATAGTCTTCAACACCAGTTCTAAGAGGACCAAATTGGTCTTCTCCTTTTCATATATATACTAATGCATCTGACACTACCTTAGGGGGAGTCCTTAGATAAAAGGAGAATCAAGATTACTATGCCATCTACTTTATCAACAAAAACTTAACACCGACTTAATTAAAGTACACAATGACTGGAAAAAAAATTCTTAGCAGTAGTTCATGCTATTAATAAATGCATACATTACATTACTGGTTATGATGTTTTTGTTCACATCGATCATTATGCTATCATATTCTTAATGAATAAATCCATAACTAGTGGTAGGGTTACACGATGGCTTTTATTACTACAAGAATTTAACATTACAATTATTGATAAGACATGGAAATAAAACCTAGTTGCATACTTTCTTTCTTGACTTACTTACGATCGTGAAAATGTTTCTGTAGATGATGATTTTCCTCATGAACATTTGTTTGTTGTTGATGTTAAAATGCCTTGGTTTGCATATATAGCCAACTATCTGGCCACAAGCAAGATGCCAATTCATTTAGCAAAACATGAGAAACGGAGAATTATTCAACAAAGTGCCAATTACGCATGGGTAGGCAATGATTTATTCCAAACAGGTCCCTATCTAATCATTCAAAGGTGCATAAGAGAATATGAGATGTATGGCATCCTTCAGGCCTTTCATGATGGGCCTTATCACTACAACAAATCCTGGAATTAGCGTCCCATTTAGCGTCCATTTTTTATGTAATTTGTTTTTACATTGAGTGGTCAAACTAGACGCTAAATGGGACGCGTCATGGACAAAACTTAAAGCATCTAAAAAAACGTCTTTTTTTGCGTCCTAGATAGAATAATTTATGACGTCCAAAATAGCGTCTATTTTTTTGCTTCCATAATAACGTCCAACTTTGCTTCCTAAACAACGTCGATGTTTGCTTCCTAAATAACGTCCTATTTTGCTTCATAGAGAGGTTCGTTTTTGCTTCCTAAATGACATCTTAGTTAGCACCATATTTGCATCCAAATTAACATCCAATATTTCATCCATTTGTGCTACCACTTTAGCATCCCATTTTGCACCACTTTTTACTTCCAAATATGTGTCAGGTTTAGCTTCCAAATTTGCACCAATTTTTGCTTCCTTTTTTGCATTGTGTTTTGTTACCACCATAAATTAACAAATGGTTAAAACAACTTTGTATTTTAATAGGAAGTTTATTATGGATGCTATATAAGGTTTAATGTTAATACCAATTGTCATTCATAAATGTATATATAAAGTAATTACCTTATAAAAAAAATTATTTTAGAAATTTTACTATTAATAAAAATTAAGAAATTTTTTTTTTAACAAACAATTCTTATTATAGTCATTAAAACATTTTTTTAGATTTTTTTTTAAATATCCTTAATTTTAACATGATATCATTATTATCATAATGAAAGTGAACATAAAACTATTCATTTTAATCTTTTTTATCCGTAATCAAAGTTAAATAATTCACTATATTATGTATAATAAATTAAAATCATAATATTATTTTTATTCATTTACTCTTATTATAGATAAAAACATATGTATGAAAACAGTGATTTATAATATTTATTAGATTGCTTTATTTATCACATTAAATATAAGTAGAATAGTAATGTAATTAATTTTTGTTTTTTAAATTATGTTATTTTTTTAGAAACCTATACAACATTGAAAAACAAATAATAATTTATTTTTACTCATCTAGGAATTTTTTGAGATGAAAAATTAGGTTTTATCTTTTAACTTTTTTATCATTTATAAGAATTAAGAATTGATTTTCCATGGTTTATGTCATCTTTTAATTTCTTTGTAAATTATGAAAAATAGTGAATACAGTTTTTACACAAGTATATTATTCATATTTGAATTAAATTTATGCTTACTAAGTAATAAGTTTAAAAACAATTGTGAATCATTTCCAATTAAAAAAAATTAAAATAATAATAATAACATTTTATAATTGTTAGTTAAAATTATTATGATTAATATAGATACAATTAAAATGTTATCATTAAACAAATTTGCAAGGAAATATAATCTGTATTTTACATAAATTAATGTTGTAAATTGAATATTACATTATTTTAGATAATATTTTTAAAATGGAATAAAAAACTATATAATAAAATAATAATATTTTTAAAAATAATAAAAATCCATAACATTATATAAATAAAATAATAATATTTTTAAAAGCAATAAAAAACTATAAAAATAGAATTTTAAAATGAATTCTAAATTTTATTTAAATTTTAAATAATAACTTTTTTTATTTAAAAATAGATAAAAAAATCAATCACTAAAAATATTTAAAACCTAAAATCTTTTTATTTAAATTAAAATATAAAAAAAATTAAAACTAAAATCTTTTAAATTAAACTAAAATATATAAAGGTCTCTCACATAGAAAATCTCTGAAGATCAAATTTACTACTTAAAGACTACCTTAATCATGGGGAATGAACCGTTTCGTTCATTTGTGAAGTTTTTCATGGTGCCTCGTTGTTCATCTACCTTTCCCTTATCTATTTAATAAAGCGAGTGGGCAGCTAATAGACAACAACCAACCGGTTATGTATATGGAAAATATATATAAGAGCACTCGCTTTTATGCTTAGCCTTTTTTAGTCTGGTTCGATTCAGTCTAACCTTATGAGACTTATTTATCCGTTGTCGTTTACACATTGAACTATAATATAAAGGGTCTCTCCTCTCTCATATTACTCCCCCAAATAAATACAAACTCGCACGGAGTAAAAATAAATCGAAACCAAACAAAATAGTGGCTTATATATATATATATATATATATATAAATTTTTAGATATACAAACATTTTTTCTCATAAAAAGAAAGAAAATAATTTATTGGATGTTATCAGTTTCTTTTTTTCAAAAATCTATCAATAAAGAGTGAGGGCTGGTGAAGACTTGAGCAAGAGTGAACTTCATTGAATATGTTTTTGTCAGCATGAAATCTACCGGCAACCTCTGCAATTGAATATTTCATTATACACATTAGAAAATTGGAATAAAAAAACTCAAAAATTCAAATAAAAAAAAATTATGATAAACATACCATTAGATCGAATTACTTCCCTCCTCCCCTAAATTGTTGAATTCTTTTTTATGGTTCCAATGAACCTAGCATTGAATATCTAAACTGGAGATTCGTTGGAATAAACCATACCATTTAAGATCGTTTCTCTCTGCCAGGTTGGCTACTCTGGTGAGAGGTTTTAGTTGTGGTTAATACTTGGAGAGGGGCTATTAGATGAGCTTTCCAATGTAGACAAACTTGATTCTCAACATACTTGAGGGATTTTTTAGGATCAAAGTTCAACATCGAGGAGCCTCCTTTTTATGTATGACTACCTTGGATCACCTTTTTGCATGTTAAGAAAATCAATGAAACTGCTTAGAAGAAACAAAGAAAAAATTTGAAATTACAACATTTCATTAAGCTACCTTTGATCTTCTGCATGTATTCTAAGAAAACCAATACAATACTAATTAGAGCAAGCAAGTTTAGAAAAACACTAGTTCTATTAGGTTCCATAGATGAAGAAGTTGCATTCTTTGGCCTTTTCTCTGTGACCACCACCAAAACAATAAGAAATGCATCAATGAAAATAAAATAATAAAACCCTTTAAAATGTGATATAAAATCAAGTAAAATAGTATTGGAGATGTTTCTAATTTTTAATATAATGTTTCTAATTTGTGTATATTATGTTTCTTTTTATTAGTGTAGTGTTGCTTGCCGTTTTTTTTACTATGTTTATAGTATTTTTAATTTTTGTTATTTTGTTTTATAATGTTTCCTTTTTAAATATTAACATGTTTTTTAAACTATGTTTACTATTTTTAGTTTTTGTTATTTTGTTTTATGATGTTTCTTTTTTTAAATATTTAGTAAGTAGAGAATTAAATAATTACTTTGTTTTATGTTTTTTATTTTAATATTTAGTTTGTAGGTTAAAATAGATTTTGGTTTAGAGTCTATGTATACAACAATATTAATGTTTTTTATATTAAGATAAAAAAAAAATTAAAACATGTGGTTTTAATATTAATGTTTTTTTATATATAATATTAATGTTTCATAAATTCTGGTATTTTTTGAAAATATTGATTTATGGTTGATTATTGTTATATAATTTGTTTTTATTGTTGTTTTAGTTTTTCACTCTTTTTATAATGTTTCTTTTAGGATTGTTTGGTATAGAAGTGAAGTGTTATTGTGTGGTGGTTTTATGTATTTAATTATTAATAACAATTTCAATATGACTATATATATTAAATAATGAATCTACTATAATAAATAAATGGTTAAAAATTAGTCCAGTGGGGTAGCTTAGTTGGTTGGAGAAGAGTCGAGGTCAACTCTTGAATTCTTTGGCCTCTCCGGGGACAAGTTCCCAAAACTGGTGCTTACAAGGTGAGGTCCCTTCAGGTGGGCCCCTTGAAATTCTTTCCACGAAGTTATGGGGAAACAAATCACATAAAAAAGAAAAAAAATAAAATAAAATAGTTAAATGGTAATTATCAAAGGTATCAACAAAATTTATGTAATAAATTATTGATCCGCATACATATGAAAATCAATAATCAAACTTAAAATAAACAAAATACATATAAGAAGAAAATAATAGTAACCTATATTAGATGGAGGCTTCATAACATTTATATAGGATTACATGTGTTTCCACATTTGACAAGTCAAAAAGACTAACCATTATTTAATAATATACCTAATTAATTAACCAATCTAATTTGATAATGGGGTGTGAACCAAATCCAAACATCATATTGTGATGGATGGGCCTCCCATTCATACCAATTCCTCCTAATTGAAGGGAAAAACATCCATTCTTTCTTCCTCTTAGGTGAAGTATTGAGAAAACTGAAACCAAGTCTAAAATGATAGTTGTTGAGTTGTGCTGCAAAATAATAAAGATATTGAAGAGTGAGTTGGTGCTGACTAAAGCAGGTGACTACATAGACTAAGGTGAGAGGGTGTCTCTCCAAAGGAATTTGAATTGAGCAAGTTCCTACATCAACCAGGGTGGGAGGGCATGTCTCTAAATAGAACTTGATCCAGACGATGCTTAACTGTGTGGTTGTGACTGCTAAAATAAAACTACCAAATATGACTAGACAAAAAGAACGATGAGCATTGTTGTCCCGTGAGCATGTTGCTGGTGACTGGTGGAAGCACCATAGAAAAACAATGATCTGCAAAAGAAAAATGTCTTGTTTCCTATTGTTATAGATGCAATATGGAGGAACTAAGAGCGAACAAAAACATATGTTGTTGATTGTATATGAAACAAAAGAGACATGGTACTTTTTATTAGTAATGTGTGTAATGGGGCTGGGCATGGGAAAAAGAGGCCCAAGAACGAGATGCTATGAAAAAGATGTTGGGCAGTGCTACTGTAACTGCTGCAAATGAAAATAGTAGATGTCCTTGAAATGTAAAAAATGTTGATGAATCTTCCAATAAGGGGTTTTGATCTTGTCTTCAATTCTCCTCATGATCACTAGTTCTGAAGTGTTGAAGAGAAAAAATGAAAGGGACACATGAAGAACAAAATAAATGTGTGGAAAAGACATGGAACCATCATTATCTCAAAGGATTAATGCTCATGTGAAAACTAAAGTGCTCATAAAATGACCAGTAATAGTTTGCATGGGGCAATGGTGAGGAGAAGCAAAGGCATGATCTGTTTGTGCAGGAGGCACACATTATGCAGGTGTGGTTGTGTCCATGAATTTCATGAGATTGAGAATGGGAAAAACCATCAACATGGGCATGATGATGTTCTTCATGGGAAAATTCCAACCCCACAATATTGACTATAAGTCCTCGAACCAAAAAAATTTGTAGAAATCATCCTAGGGATCTAGAACTCTCACGATATTGTATAAATCGTCATTGCCATATTTGTCATTGTTAATATGTATCACCAACAATAACATGTCATTGAGCAAACTATTATGTCGTTAGGGACCATAGGATTCCATTAGGGTTGTTTACAATTAATTAGGGTCTCTTAGTTTCCAAAATGGACAATTAGGTGCTACTTATGTTAACATGCTTGGAACTATCCCTAATATAACAATGGAGTTTTCTTGACACTTTTTCTAGCATAATTCCTTTTGAACTTCCTAGTGCAATTCTTGATGCTATGTCTAGCTCTATACCTGGTGTTATGCTTGGTGCTTTTCACAGGAAAATTATTGGCACAATACCTTGCGAAATTCCTATCACAATTCATAGTGTTATGTCTAGCTCTATACATGGCACTATGCTTGGTGCAATTCCTAGAACAATTCCTTCTGTAATCCCTGGTTATTTTCCTAGTGCAAATTTTGACATTAATCCTAGAACTATATATAACGCAATGTCGGATGTTTTTTTGAGTGCAATTCTTGGCTCTAAACCTGGCACAATTCCTTTCAAAAGTTTTGGTGCTATACCTGGCTCTATACTTGCCACTATGTTGGATGTTTTCCAGGCGCAATTCTTAACTTTATTCCTAGATCTATACTTGGTGCTATGTTTATCCCTTTTCTTAGGGAAATTTCTTGTGTAATACCTTCTGAAATCCGTATTGCAATTCCTCATGCTATGTCTAGCTCTATACCTAGAACTATGCGTGGTGTAATTCCTAGTACAATTCCTTCTGAAATTTCTTGCTATTTTCCTAACACAAATTTTGGTGCTAATGTTGGCACTCTATCTGATATAATGTTGGAATTTTTCTGAACCCAATTCCTAGCTCTAAACCTAGTGCAATTCCTAGCGAGATTCCTTTTGAAATTTCTAGCGTTATTCCAGGAATTATACTTGGCTCTATACCTGGCACTATGTTTGATGTTTTCTAGGCACAATTCTTTGCTCTATACTTGGCGCTATGTCAGATTTTTTTCCTGGCAAAATTCATGGCGCAATTCCTGGTAGTAACCCTGGCTCAATATATGGTGCTATGCTTGGTGCTATTTTGGGCATTTTTTTGGAGTCTATTCTGGGCATTATAAGGGATACTATTTTGGACTTGAGTTGGGATGCTAAATTTTCGGCATTATTCCAGACTTTATACCTGACGATATTTGGATGTTTTCTAGGCGCAATTCCTAGCTCTATACTTGGTGCTATGTCAAATGCTTTTCCTAGCAACATTCATGCCGCAATTCCCAACGCTAACCTTGGATCAATATATGGTGCTAAGCTTGGTGCTATTCTGGACATTTTTTTGGAGGCTATTCTAGGTGTTATATGGGATGCTATTTTGGATGCTAATTGGGACGCTAATATGGATGTTAATTAGTGTCCAAAATAGTGTCAACTTTTAAAAAGGGACGCTAATAATGTCATTAAAAGCTCCATCCTGTGGAAAATGGTCCAATTTGTCAAAAAATGATGAAAAATTCACTAAAAGTGATAGTGGATGCTAAAATGAAGCTAAAAGAGATGCTAATTGCAGGGTTTTGTTGTAGTGTATGGAGGTCATTTTTCAAATAAACACACATCCTATAAGGTGTTACATCAGGGATACTATTGGCCCATACTCTTTAAAGATGTTGTAAAGTATGTAAAGGGATGTGATAGTTTCCAACCAATGGGGAGAACTATAGCCTTTGATGAAATGCATTTGAAAGCATAGGTAATGATTGGACCATTTGAAAAATGTGTGCTAGATTTCGTTAGACCAATCTCACCCATGTCACAAAAAAAATATCCTAGTTTGTATTCATTATGTGACTAAATGGGTAGAGGAAAAAGCTTTGTTGAGGGCCACTAAGACTTCAATCATAGAATTTATTTATGAGGACATTTTTACTCATTTTGGCATTCCTCGTGAAATTGTGACTGATAGTGGAGCACAATTTGTTTCGAAATCTATGAAAGAATTGACAGAACAATATGATATTAAACATTACAATTCCTCTCCATACCATCCCCAAGCTAATGGTCAGGTAGAGTCAACAAATAAAGTTCTGGAATCCATCCCTACCAAGACTATAAAAATGCGCCATAAGGACTGGGCAGATAGGGTCCCAGAGGCTTTATGGGCCTATAGAACTACATGGAGGAATACTACAGGACACAACCCATATGAACTTGTTCATGGAAAACAAGTGTTGCTTCCTATAGAGTTACAAGTAAATACTTTCCAAATTGCTACACAGTTAGGACTCAACTTGGATGAGGCCCATAAACAAATGATGAAACAATTGAATGAATTGGACGAGATTAGACAAGATGCTATTCGAAGGACCATTTTGATTCAGAATCAAAGAGTTAAGTGGCATGACAATTTTATAAAGCGGAAAACTTTTCAGGGAGGTGACTGAGCTCTACTATTTGATTCAAGGTTCAATAATTTTAAATGTAAGATCACAACCAGATGGATGGGACCAAATGAAATCATAATTTTTTTATAATGGTTCTATGAAAATAAGTACAATTGACGATGAACATGTACTTTTGTGGTAAATGGACACTGCTTAAAGGTATATCATAAACCCATAACCAAGAAGGAATTCGTTCAAGGTCTTCCACTCCAATATGAGTTAGATTTAGTAGGTGAAGAAACAATTTCTTTACCTCCCTCCTAAATGATAGTTGATTGAAATTTTCTTTGTAAATATGTACAGGAATGTTTTTATTTATTTTTCTTAAGCTTTGCAAGTATCTTCTATCTGCAAGAACAAATCAGAATATCTGAAAAAGGGAAGTTATGTTATTTTTTTTATACATTCTATGAAATGGTTGAAACTTTTTCAAAGATACTTGTCAAGTTGCACCAAGCTGTTAATTTTCTGTTGTATGTTTGGATACCCGTTGTTTTCAGATATGTGTTCCCTTGTTTAAACATATTTTGTACCAGGTATTCTTTCCTCAAGATGTTTAACTTATGAAACCATAAGTATACTAGAATGCTTTAATTTGGTTTTACATGTGACTGAGAAATTACTTTTACAAGTAGTAACTCATAAGGGATTTGAATTATTATTCTGAAGACACCACAATAAACCCATAGGAAGATGACTATTGATATTAAAGAATCTTTTGGTTGCTATTCATTAGCGCAATAATACATATAACTATAGCCTTTCCATTGAATTAGAATCATTACGAGAGTTAATTGTTCATGCAATAAAACCTTTACATGCATTGTTCTAGAAAAAAATCTTTCAACCCAATGCCATTCAGCTCCTAAAAGGGTTTTTAGAGCAGCTCCCCCATCTCACCCCTACGTAAGCAATTTATAAATCCTATCTATAAGGTGAATTTGGGATAAGAGCCTCTAAAGTAAAAAGGATGTAATAGTTTAACCCGCTAGGATGCTGAACATGTCCGTTGGAAGCAGGTACTGGCCTGTGGTATGACCAAGCAAACCCATCAGGGTACTAAAAAATCCTGTTGGAAATGGGGAATTCTGTCCAGGGAAGAAATTTCTTGGGTATTATAGTTACCCCACCGGAGTTCTAAACAGGCTCGCTGGTAGTGGGTTCTCACTTTAGTATCTATTATCATGTTTTATTTATACTTGTATGAACGAGGCACTCTTGTAAGAGCTAAAAGATGTGTTAGGATAAAATTAAATTTAATAATATTTATCTAACATCTAGTGGATAGTCTCCTTAAGTTAATTTGACTCTCT